>JBBPBX010061108.1:0-21226 GCA_038048925.1 Garcialebias charrua
CCTCCCCCCCACTCCCTCCCCCACACCCTCCTTCCCCGTCTGTGTGAAAATTTATGCTGTATTTACTTACAAGAAAAGTACTGTGCTAACAGAGAGGCAGTACTAATGAAACATACATAAATAAAATAAAAATAAACATAAATATGGCACGAGAACTAAAGTTGATGTTGACAAGTAGATTTTTATTTAAATAATTTTACAAACCAAGAAATTTGATTGTCTTGCTTGGAGAATTCTCGGTGGATCTGTGAACACACATATACAAATTATTACTTTCTTACTTCAGCATTCCATTTAAAACGTGACTGAGAGAGGATTGATTGCAAACATTTCCCATTGTATTTTTCCTGATGTTAAGAAAAATTATAAATAGTTACATAATCATCTCTGATATACAGGACCTAAAAACTTATGGTTAAATATAAAATAAATATTTAAATACTTTTTTTAAATCATGAATGTAGCCGAATGCGACAAAAAGACTTTAGTATTTGATCAATCTAGTTTATAAAATTCTAATTCAAATACTTTAGGTTTTAAAGGCTTAACAACGTTAAATTAGGACGTTTTAACAGTAGGCCTGGCGCCCACATCAGCGGTCCGATTTAATAAAATTTTAGCGAGAAAGACTCCAAATTGTTTCGCTGAACCAAGCGGACAGATCCGTTTTTATCATGAAAATCTGACGAAGAAAGATCCGATTTTAACTCGTCCAGAAATTACGTTTTTTTTATCGGAAATGAAAAGCTCAGCTAATGCTAACAGAGAGACAGCCGTAGCTTCGCTCGTCCGTCTGAATCCATAAATAGATAGTTGTACTGTGAAACCGAACGTGTCTAAATTGTGTTTTCTCTGCAAAAAGAAACTGAGAATTCGCTTACCAATTTTTATCGAAATAGTTCTGTCGAAAAAGCTGAATGATGACGAGGCAAGAATTCAGGAGGCCTTGTTGTCATGAGAACTTTGATACAGTGTTGCCAGATCTCGCGACAGAAGCAAGCGACCAGCCCAAAACAAGCCCAGAACGAGCCCAACTGGCAACCCACCCCATTGTGTAAAACTAAGACCGTTTTTAACCAGTATACACATACATTTATTATGACGTTGCATACAAACGGAAAAAATTATGCTAAACACTTTGAAAAACATAGCCACTCTAAAGAATAAAGATACATTTTGCATATTTATACAGATTAATCCCATTAAACCTCTGGGACTCATTTGAGATCTGAATTTTAAACGACGATCTGTCAACAATTGACAATAACAACAATAGACATTCATGAAAGCTGCGTACAACTTAGTAAAAATAAACTAAAAATTGGACAGCTAACCATGATGTGCACCCTTTTCTCCCATTTTTTAATTATATTATTTCCCCATATTTCCCCACTTATTGGAGCTAATTTTAGCGTGGTTTTGTCACTAGACGAAGAATAAAGTGAAATGAATAACAAGCCCAAATAAGCGACTTTAAGTTCAAAGTAAGCCCAAGTAACCACGATAAGCGACTACAGAAAACAAAGAGCCCAGAATAGCTTATGATGAGCGGACTTGGCAACTATGCTCACAGACACCTGTGATTATCTGAGGGGAACAGAAAAGTAACATTCATGAAACAAAAACAGTTTTATCTTGGTCATCCAGAGAGGTTCAGTTCATGTTTTCAGATTCTGAGTAGGGTCTGTTACTGCGAGGTGAAGTGAGAGGAACTGGATGTTTTTATAGCAGTCGCATGGGATGTTGATAAAACGCGGAATATATTTGGATTTAATGCAAAATAAATGGGAAGTAGAGCAAGTATTACCGGTATACTGCATTGAATTACAATTATTGACTATTTAAACTTTTATAATAAGCTTGTTAATTTAAATTAACAACCATAATCAGATCAAAATTAAGTTTAGGCATTTTAGGATAACAAGTCTTAGAAAAATTTAGCAGAAATTTATTTTTAGACTTGCCAGTAAATTCTGTCTTTTAAAAGTTTAACTAAATTGATAAAACTTTGACACTTATAAAGAATAAAAAATATATATATTCTTGTCAAATAGATTTTTGACTAGATTGTAAGTTGAAACGCTCAGTTTAAATTCATCATTTTAAAACGATTTTTGCATACATTGAAAATGTTTTATCAATTTTAAAGAGCTGTTACACAGTTAAGTAGATTATAAGTGCTGTTTCCTTTTAAGAGTTATATAATGTGACTGAAATGATTAATAATAAAAATGCTTTATTGGAAGTAACTTTTCAGCAAGTAGGTTAAAAACGCACAAGAATCCAGCCAACTCGCCAGGAGTGAAGGACACATTTCACTGTTAAAACCTAATTTTGGTGTTGTTTCGCATAAATTATGACCATTAGAGGCAAAATGAAGTCTGGTATATTTGAACGATAATTAGAATAACATATCATTTGACCATACAATGCATAATCTTTGACAGCAGTAAGAAGGGTTGTTTTTATTTCAAACAGATTGGGGCTGTGTATACAGTAATAATAATATAACTTTTGATAAGTAAACCACTGAAAAGTGGTAAAATTTCTAGTTTCGGGTTAAGTTGACAATTTTACTCATACGTAAATTAATGATTTTAGATCTATTATGCAGATCAGATTAAAAGGATGCCTCTGTTGAAAATTCACTTTTATGTAAATGTACATTTAAAATTCCATTGTGCAAACCAGACTTGCAGAGGTGGCTCTATTCAAGGTGATTGCTTATAGAATTAACATGATTACTTTGAACCTGGTTTGTTAAGGATTTTTACATTTTTCTATTTTCTCATTTTTTATTTATTTTAGAAGCAGCCTCGCGATGTTTGTGGAAAGAGGAAAACGTAAGTCCTGGACCTCACGACACTTGCAAAAACACATAGTTAGTAGTACATACAGTTCATTAAGATAGGACCATGTCAAACACACATGCAGCGTCTGAATTTTTGAATCACAAACTACTGTGGTTATTGATTGGATCGGATCAGATTCAATATTTAGGGCATGTCTGGAACTGGCTCTCTGACTTCACCGAGAACACCAAGGCTGGACTCCCAGGCTGCCCTGCTCAAAATAAACATTCAAGGGGCTTAAGAACTATGGCACTGACGAGGGCGGTGCACTGGACTTTTATCCAAGCAAGAGACTGTCCACAAAGACTGTCCACAAAGACTGTCCACAAAGACTGTCCACAAAGTTAAGATGAGAGACTGTCAGCAAAGCAAATGCAAAGATTTTGTCAAAAAGGTCATCAAAGGTCATCAAACACACATGACCAGAATATGCGGTCACTGGATGCTCTGAAAAGAGTGGTCTGAGCACATTCTCCAACAAGAAAATGAGAACAGGTCCTGAAGTCACCCACGCCAACTGTCCAGCTGAAGGTCATGCCCCCCGTATGGATCTGTGAAGATCTGTCAATAATCCTGGTATCGTGTTTCAAAACTGCAGTCTGCTTAATTTTATTTAATGTAACACATTCTCATGATATGGCCTGCGAGAGCAAGGCCACAGAATTTGTAGTTTATATTATGTGGGTCTGACGACTTATTTTTCCACTTCCAGTAAACTTCGTGATGGTGGTCCCAGCTCATAACCCTGAAACAAGTTAATGTTTATATTTTCTTTTACAGATTAAAATTGTGTCTCCACAAACATTCATGCAAAAGTTTTGTGGAGCTGAAGGAAGGATAGCAATTGTCCTTGAACTGACTGAGTGCGTTTTGGTGGGTCTGGTTTGCCACAAGGAAGTTATTGTTAAAACAATTTTTATAGCTTTATGCTTTAAATCTTAGATTGTTATTTATACCATACCACTTTATTTATAGAGCACTTTGGCGGACGCGGGCCAACCAAGGTGCTGTACGATAGAAACAAGCCAAGCAGACAGGAAAACAAAACAAAAAAAAAAAAAAAAAAAGGGAAGAGAAAGTGTTCCTAGAAATAACTAATAATAATAAAGAATATATCACTAATAACATTAATGAAGGCTCATAAAAGGAAACAGCTCATTCATTGATTAGATGATCAGTTATACAAAAAATAACTTTTTAGATTTTTATATTCAACAGCATAGCCATTTAAAGGATCATTTAAGAAGCACGTTGTACTGTAGGATAAATCAGATAAACCTACAAACCACATTGCTTTATGTATGTTGTTTAATAAACAGGTATGTATATGTCATTTGATAAACAGGTATTTATTTTTTAACAGATCCAAAGAGAAAAGATGGGGGACGCCCTGGAGTTTTGGATCTATTCAAAAGGTTGATTTGAAAGGTTGATTTTGAAATGTGGTGGTTCTATATTTTTAAAACACGACTGACCCTGACTATAGACTGGACTTATTTTGAGAACATGAACCACATATGTCTGTCTATACAGCTGTATGTCTGTCTATATGTATATGTGTATGTGTGTCTATATGTATGTATGTCTGTCTGTACGTATATGTCTGTCTATGTCTGTATGTATGTTTTGACTTTTTCTACAGACTATGAAAAAGGTAAAGTATTTTAGGTGAGTATAAAACGTCTCCGTCTCCTGCTACTCATTTTGATGATCATGCTAATTAAGAATAACTTACTAATTAAAATAACCTCAAATCAGAGTGAGTGATTACTCATTTTCACTGAAGAATGAAATCATTTGTAGTTGTGTTGTTTTTGCCATTAAATACAAATGTTTTAGATAGTAAGAATGGAATTTTATTTTATATTTAAAGAAACAATTATTATTATAGCCAATTACATAATTTAGTTTAAGTTAAGTTAAGGAGCTACCCACAGTTTGACCTTCCCCAGACCACAAATGGCTCATGGGATCCGAAGGTCTTAGTTTTATTTGACAAATTGCAAGTTTTTTGGTGTCCAGTTCTCCTCTCAAAAAGACTACAGGTTTCCGGAACTCCTTCAGGAGGAGTTGCCAGTGATGCCAGTGAATCCCGTCTTGACTCGAGGTCCTGCTAGGGACGGCTGCAAACGAGGGTGGACGGGACCCCTACAGGTGGAGGAAAGGACACGTCATCTTCTCGAGAGAAAAAGCAGCAGCTGTTACATCTGAGTGACCGGTGCTCCCCTGAAAAAGAAGTTTGGAGCAATCGCTGAGCCAGATTTTGAAGATGGATCTGGTCAGAGCAACTTTGTCAGGATGTGGCTTGACTACCTTGTCCCGCACACAATTCAGGGTTGCGACCTGCTACTGCGCCCGCAATTCATGCCTGAATAGACTAAAACAACAGACAGCTGGACAAGACTGAAAGCCATCAAACTGCCTGATGCCCTCCACCCACAAGGCGAATAAAAAGCTCTCCCCAAAGAAAAAAAATGAACTTTGACAGAAACTCACAGAAGGAAAAGACTTGAACAAAAAGCTCTCCCCAAAGAAAAGAATGAACTTTGACAGAAACCCAAGAAGAAAAAGACCCGCACAGAAACTCACAGAAGAGGAAGACTTGAACAAAAGCTCCCCCCCAGAAGAAAAAAAGACTCTTCTCCCCCCCCCAGGATGAAATGAACTTATTCCACACACAAAGAACTTCCCCCCCCCCACCAGATGAGATGGACTTGGACCCAACAATAAAAAACTGGACTTATTCCACAAACAAAAAAAAAAAAAGGGATGGATGCTGTGAAGAAGAATGGTTGATCTATTTCATTTTTTAAGTTCAAACCGGTTGTTTTTACTTTCCTGGGCAATAGTTGATATCAAAGAAGTTTCAAACTTATTTTATTTTTGTGCCCATAAAGGGCTATTTTGTTGTGTGTTTGAGAATTATTTCCCACATCTTTGAAAGTGTATAAGTTCCATTTAATTGTTTAACACAACAAATCAGATTGGTTCTTTTCTTTTCTTTGGTTAAAACAAATTAGATTGGTTTTTTGGTTAAAACAAATTAGATTGGTTTTTTGGTTAAAACAAATTAGATTGGTTCTTTGGTTAAAACAAATTAGATTGGTTCTTTGGTTAAAACAAATTAGATTGGTTCTTTTTATTTTAAAACAAATTAAATAGCTTATTTCTTTTATTTGTTTAACACAAATAGATTAGTTCCTTTATATATATATGTTTCTTCTCAAAAGTTCTATTTCTTTGGAAAAACTTAGTTTTTGTGGGTAAATAGACTAATCCCTGCTAAATATATTATTCCTTTTAAAACTTTTGACATAAGCCATAAAGTGAGACCATACTCATTGCAAAATTCTCCTCAAAATCAAAATCTTTATTTCTCACAAATATTGAAATAAGTCATGCAATATGACAATCATCACCACAGAGTTATCCAAAACTTTATATCTCTCAAACCATCCTAAAAATGTGATCCTGAATTTGTCAGGGCGTTACTGTGGGGGCACGGGACGGTGGTGTGAGTTTTTGCCTCTAATTAGAAATTCGGCCTCAGAGGATGTTTTTCCGCACCGCTCACCTGATTGATAATGATCAGTTTATATATGATAAAGAGGATGAAATGATGGAGATGTTCAATATTTATCATCTAAAACTAATTACTCTGACCCAATAATTATAACCCAGCTCACTTATATCAAATATTCTCTGTTCCCTTTAAACACTTATATTTGATAGTACAAACATGTTGTTTGCTTTGCTCCTTGATACAGAAGAGACAGTCTTCTAGCCTTGACAATCTTTGGATTAGATGTTCTTGTTTGATCAGAACCATGACTTGTTTGTTTTATCTGTAAGACGTCAGAGCTGTCAAAACTCCACCTCCTTCTTGTTTAAATAGCTTGTCATGTCCAGTACAATTTGGAATTGTGCAGGACAATGTATTTGAGACCAAAACTAAGTTTCAAAAGACATTAAAAGCCATTCCCCTTTGCAAAGTTGTTTGTCTGATTTAACACTGTTCTCTTGTTTATCTTTGTGTGGTTTTTATTAAGGTAACAGGGGTTTAAAATCCCCATCAGTAGCAAAACAGATTATAAGGCAAATGTAGAAAACTAAAAACAGGAACATGTCTGCATTGGTTCTTGCCAGGAGTCCAACATATTCTTAAAGCCATTTAGAGAGGTCAAGGTCGAGAGCTTCAGATCTTTTTGTAAGATATTCCAAGAAGCAGGAGCAGAGTAGAAGTCCCTTTTGCCAAGTTCAGTCCTCACTGAGGGAACACTGCAGGTACCGGTAATCATGTCCTGAGAGTGCACACTGTAGCTGCACTTAGGCAGAGACATGTAGGAGGAGATGTATGAAGGCAGCAGACCAAGAAGTGATTTAAAGAAGGGTAAAGAAACGTCAATGGAAACATAAGGGTAGAGAAACTCCAATTTCTTGGGATGTTTGCACAAAAAATAGAGGTAGGCTTACAAAATAAGGCAAAGGCTAAATGAGATTGGACAAACAAAGCATCTGCATCAATTGTACAAGTGACAATTCAATGAGTTTAGACTCGTCATGTAGATAAACAAAGCTTGTGACATACTTTTGCATAAGATATTGTCGGTCATACTGATTTACAACATGTTGACACCAAAGTTTAACAGCAGAGCCACAACGCTGATAGCCAGCCGCAGGATGCAGTGTCTCTATTTATACCAAGGAGTCCTTCTTCTTCTTCTTCTTTCGGCTTTTCCCTTTTCAGGGGTCGCCACAGCGAGTCATCCTCCTCCACCTCACTCTGTCCTCTGCATCCTCTGTCCTCACTCCAACTACCTTCATGTCCTCTCTAACTGCATCCATATATCTCCTCTTTGGCCTTCCTCTGTGTCTTTTTCCTGGCAGCTGCATTTCTAACATCCTTCTACCAATATACCCACTGTCCCTCCTCTGGACATGTCCAAACCATCTCAGTCTGGCCTCCCTAACTTTATCTCCCAGTTGTTCAACATGTGCTGTACCTCTGATTATCTCATTCCTGATCTTATCCATCCTTGTCACTCCTAAGGAGAACCTCAGCATCTTCATTTCTGCTACTTCCAGTTCTTTCTCCTGTCTTTTTGTCAATGACACTGTCTCCAGACCATACAACATAGCTGGTCTCACCACTGTCTTGTAAACTTTTCCTTTGACCTTTGCTGACACCTTTTTGTCACAAATCACTCCTGAAACTTTTCTCCATCCACTCCATCCTGCCTGGACTCTCTTCTTCACCTCTTTACCACATTCCCCATTTTCCTGGACAGTGGACCCCAAGTACTTGAAGTCCTGCACCTTTGTGACCTCTGCTCCTTGTAGCCTCACTGTTCCACTGGCCTCCCTCTCATTCACACACATGTACTCTGTCTTACTACGGCTGACTTTCATTCCTCTTCTTTCAAGTGCATACCTCCACCTCTCCAAGTTCTCTTCCACTTGTTCCCTGTTCTCACCACATATCACAATGTCATCTGCAAACATCATAGTCCATGGGGATTCCTGCCTGACCTCATCTGTTAGTCGGTCCATCACCAGAGCAAACAAGAAGGGGCTCAGAGCCGATCCTTGATGCAATCCCACCTCCACCTTGAAGCTATCTGTCACTCCTACAGCACATCTCACCACTGTCCTGCTGTCTTCATACATGTCCTGTACCAGTCTAACATACTTTTCTGCCACTCCAGATTTCCTCATGCAATACCACACCTCCTCTCTTGGCACCCTGTCATATGCTTTTTCTAAATCCACAAACACACAATGGAGTTCTTTCTGACCCTCTCTGTACTTCTCAACCATACTGTTGCTCACAGATAGTCACCTCTTGTCTAAGCCTTGCTTCCACAACTCTCTCCCAGATCTTCATTGTGTGGCTCATCAACTTAATTCCCCTGTAGTTGCTACAACTCTGTACATCACCCTTGTTCTTAAAAATGGGAACCAGCACACTTCTTCTCCATTCTTTAGGCATTTTCTCACCCTCAAATATTCCATTAAATATTTGAGTCAAAAACCTCACTGCCACCTCTCCAAGACATTTCCAAACCTCCACTGGTATGTCATCAGGTCCTACTGCCTTCCCCTTCTTCATTCTTTTCAAAGCTTTCCGGACTTCACCCTCACTAATCTTTCCCACTTCCTGGTCCACAGTTTCTATGACCTCCACTCTTCTTTCTCTTTCATTCTCTTCATTCATTAGCTCCTCAAAGTAATCCTTCCATCTTCCCATCACACTCTCCTCACTTGTTAGAACATTCCCATTCCCATCTTTAATAAGCCTAACCTGCTGCACATCCTTTCCAGCCTGATCCCTCTGTCTTGCCAATCGGTACAAGTCCTTCTCGCCCTCTTTAGTGTCCAGTCTCCCATACAACTCATTGTACGCCCTCTGCTTTGCCTTAGCTACTTCCCTCTTTGCTCTATGTCCCATCTCCTTATATTCCTGTCTCCTCTCTTCAGTCCTCTCACTGTCATATTTCTTCTTGGCTAATCTCTTTCTTTGAATGGCGTCCTGCACTTCACTATTCCACCACCAGGTTTCCTTATCATCCATTCTCTGTCCAGATGACACACCAAGTACCTTCCTACCGGTCTCTCTAATTACTGTTGCTGTAGTAGCCCAGTCACTTGGAAGCTCTTTCTTACCACCCAGAGCCTTTAACAGCTCATCTCTGAATTTCTCACAACATTCTTCCTTCTTTAGCTTCCACCATTTGGTCTTCTTCTCTGATTTTACTCTTTTTCTCTTCTTCGCAACAACAGTCATTCTACACACAACCATCCGATGCTGTCTGGCCACGCTCTCCCCTGCCACAACCTTACAGTCTCCAATCTCCCTCAGGTTTCCTCTTCTACACAGAATGTAGTCGACCTGTGTACTCCTTCCTCCACTCTTATAGGTCACTCTATGTTCCTCCCTCTTTTGGAAATAGGTATTGACTATAGCCATTTCCATTCTCTTGGCAAAATCCACCACCATCTGTCCTTCCTGGTTTCTTTCCTTGACACCAAACCTACCCATCACTTCCTCATCCCCTCTGTTTCTTTCACCAACATGTCCATTCAGGTCTGCTCCAATCACCACTCTTTCCTCCTTGGGAATACTCTCTATTAGGCATGTAATGAGATCTCGTTGTACGAGATCTCGCGATATTAAACTCCTGCGATATCTCTCGTTGAGACGTAACGTTGTCTCGCGAGACGCTAATGCTAGCAGCCCCTAGCAAGTCAGCCTCACGGACAGCATGGCTTCGCCGGATGAAGTTGCTATAGAAGACGCCCCAACTACTGATGGAGGGTCCCGGTGCCGCCATAGATATCATATATACATATAATGTCTATGGGTGTTGCAGACGCCTCTACATTGATGGAGGGTCCCGGCGCTGCCGACGCTGCCCCGGATGTAAAAACACACTTGCGTAAACACCGGTGTGACCGGTGTTGCCAGATAGAGTCCCACCCACCCAAAGCACTCTTTACCCGCAAAAGTCAGAAGGAAAATCGCGGTGAACCGCCCAATCTGGCAACACTGGTGAGTGACGGCTGCAGATTCAGTGCTGATGCGGATATTTATGTTCAATTTTTGGAAAGTCCTGCGTGAATATCTATTTTTTTAAACAAAGTTGAACGTTCTAAGGTCTAAGGAGATTCAATCAGTAAAATGAAGACATCAGTTGAGTTTGTAATACATGTTAAAACAGAATAAAAGCCTTTTTGCGGCATAAAACCGATCTTTGAAGTTTTCTTGAACTAATATTAAAATCTCGTCTCGTTCTCGCGAACTCTGTAATTTGTCTCGTCTCGTCTCGAGAGTTTTGTGTATCGTTACACCCCTACTCTCTATCACTAATGCGCGAACAGCTTAATATCTACAACTCTGCTGTCAGAAATTCAAGAAATGCATATTTTGCCAAGATAATTAACAATCACAAAAATAATCCCAAAGTTTTGTTTTCCACCATTGACAATCTGATTAACCCTGACTTTACTGCCTCTCCAAATACTCCAACTAACTCTCTCTGTGAGCAGTTTGCAAATCACTTCAGAGGTAAGATCGAGTCAATTAGAGCTAACATTTTATCTGAACAAAATACTGGTATTAAATCTACTGAATGTTTGGTTTTACCTGAGAAAGTACTGGACAAGTTTGACGTGGTTGATGCAGAGATGCTCGGCAGAGTTTTCTCACAAGTCAAACCAACCACCTGCCTCTTGGACCCAATTCCCTCATCACTTTTTCATTCATGTTATAAATTCTTTGAGAATGAAATTTTAAACATTGTAAATTGTTCTCTTCAGATGGGTGTCTTCCCCATTGCCTTTAAAAAGGCTGTGGTGAAGCCCCTTCTGAAGAAGAGTAATCTAGATCCTAGTGTTTTTAATAATTATAGACCTGTATCCAACTTACCATTTTTAAGTAAAATCTTAGAAAAGATTGTTTTTATTAAATTAAATATTTTTTTAAATGATGCCGGTATTTTAGAAAAGTATCAATCTGGTTTTAGGACGAAACACAGTACAGAAACAGCCCTATTAAAAATTGTGAATGATTTAAGGTGTAATCTGGATTCACACAAGCTCTCAGTCCTTGTTCTATTGGATCTGAGCGCAGCCTTTGATACAGTAGATCATCAAATTCTTTTAAATAGATTACAACACCTGGTCGGTCTTTCTGGTACTGTTCTTCTGTGGTTCAGCTCCTATCTCACAGATAGAACATTTATGGTAAGTATGGATACATGCTCCTCACAGATCCATGAAGCTAACTATGGTGTACCCCAAGGCTCTATTTTAGGCCCCCTACTTTTTAATTTGTACATGCTGCCGCTTGGTGAAGTCATCAGGAGCCATGGGATAAGTTTCCATAGTTATGCTGATGACACACAGCTATACATCTCATTATCTCATGATGACCCCCAGCCAATCACTGCACTTTTTAATTGCATTACAGACATAAAGTCCTGGATGGCACAGAACTTTCTCCAGCTAAACCAGGACAAAACTGAAGTTTTAATCATTGGACCTGAGGTTCAAAAAGAAAATGCATTTCAGAAATTACAATCTCTGTCTTTACAACCTTCTAAAAAAGTAAGAAGCCTGGGAGTTATTTTTGACTCTGAGCTTACTTTTATTCCTCATATTAAACAAATAGTCAAAACAGGATTTTATCATCTAAAAAATATAGCCAGAGTCCGCCCTCTTCTTTCTCTGACCAATACTGAGACTTTGATGCATGCTTTTATTTCTAGTCGTTTAGACTACTGTAATTCACTGCTTTCTGGTCTCCCTAAGAAAAATTTGTCCAGCCTTCAGCTGTTACAAAACTCTGCTGCTCGTGTGCTAACCAAGACCAGAAGGCAGGCTCATATTACACCCGTTTTAAAATCATTGCATTGGCTCCCTGTGCGCCTCAGGATTGATTTTAAGATTCTTTTAGTGGTTTTTAAATGTCTCAATGGTCTCGCACCATCTTATCTTGCAGAGCTGCTATTGCCCTATGAACCCCCGCGGACATTAAGGTCCTCTGGTACTGGACTACTAACAGTTCCAAAAGTCAGAACTCACACTTATGGTGAGGCTTCTTTCCAGTTCTATGGGCCCCGTCTGTGGAATAGTCTGCCGGAGAACCTGAGGGCTGCAGAAAATGTTGTTGTTTTTAAGAGCAGGCTCAAGACCCATCTTTTTAACTGCATTTCCTGAACTGGTTCATCTCTATCCAATACTACTGTATTTAATTTTATTTATTTATTTTGTGTGTGTCGTTTGCTTTAATTTTGTGAGTTTATTGTTTTATAATTCTGTACAGCACTTTGAGCTGCTTTTAGTATGAAGGGTGCTTTATAAATAAAATTGATTGATTGATTGATTGACTTCATCCAAATCTTTCCAAAATGTATCTTTCTCCTCCCCATCACATCCAACCTGTGGAGCATAACCACTGACTATGTTTAGCATCAGACCTTCTACTTCTACCTTCAGGCACATCACCCTATCTGACACTCTCTTCACCTCTACTACATTCTTTGCCAACTCCTCCTTCAGGACCACCCCTACTCCATTTCTCTTTCTATCCACACCATGGTAAAACAGTTTGAACCCTGCTCCAATACTGCGAGCCTTGCTGCCCTTCCACTTGGTCTCTTGGACACATAAAACATCTACCTTTCTTCTCTGCATCATGTCAGCCAGCTCTCTACCTTTGCCTGTCATTGTCCCCACATTTAGAGTTGCAACCCTCAGTCCTACATTCTTCACTTTCCTCCTCTCCCTCTGTCTCCTGACACGTTTCCCTCCTCGGGGTCTTCGACTAACAGTAGTACAATTTCCGCCGGCACCCTGTTTGTCAACAGCACCGGTGGCGGACGTTGTTAACCCGGGCCTCGACCGATCCGGTATGGTTTCACTTTGATGAACTCGCATTATGGTTTTGGCAAGTGTTTTACATCGGATGCCATTCCTGACACAACCCTCACCATTTACCCGGGCTTGGGACCGGCACAAGAGATACACTGGCTTGTGCTCCCTAGTGGCTGGTTTATACCGAGGAGTCCCATCAGTCTAAATTAGTCTTTTCATAATCACAGCACAAAGCCCAAAGCACCTATAAGTCAGCATCATTGGGCTGATGGTTAACACATTTTTACAGTAAATAAATCCTCCGTCCTCGCATGCACCCCGTCCAGCACCCCGTGCTAGCTGAGTTATGCTAGCTGTCAGCTAGCTGTCTGCACAAGGTTTTTGTGTGGAAAAAATGTTTGATCAGTTTGAGATGCACTCATTGTGCTTTGTGCTTGGCATCTACCCCTGTGGGTAAAAGATAAGCTTTTCTCACCTTTTTTTGTTTTATTTTAAATCTATGATGCCCAATTCTTAACCTAAAAAGTATCTTTCTTTCAAGCGAGCTGTTAAATTTGACTCACAATAGAAGAAAAAAACTGAACTCTTATAAGAGCACTGATTTTCTAGTCGGAATTAGCGTTGCCCTGCCTTTTTATGCCGTGTGTGTGTGTGTGTGTGTGTGTGTATGTGTGTGTGTGTGTGTCATCTGCCTTAAAAAAGCAAGACAATGGGAGCAAACACACGATTGAAAAATCCAGAAGACAGGAGATGCAGCATGAGAAATGAAAAATTCCACAGATTCTGCCGTAGTCTTGTGTGATACGTCGTAAAGAGCTTTATGACCATTTTGTTTGCCCCTGTTTGACATGAATTATTTTAACTGCTGTGTGTGTGGTGATCCATCGCACAAACACACTTGCTCAAATGCTTTGGTTGACCAACAAGTTCACAGCTGTGGGCAACGTTGATCAAACTGGAAAAGAGACTTCCAGACTCACTCAGGAAAGGCTAAGTGAGTGTATTCAAGATGGAAAAAGAAAATCCAGCAGGGTCAGAAACTGTTTTCAACTGCATAAGTCTTAACATGTAATTGCGCAAGCTGTTTTTAACTAGAGGAAGCGTTGTAAACTTGGTTTCCACTTTGGAAACCATGGGGCTAAAACAGGTCACTTCTGGTAATCTGTTAATGTTTGTTGAAGCAGAGGAGTACGATCGTAAATACAGTTATGTGTACTGACCGTAACCTTCAGTCAGTCTGTCCCAACTTGCTCCCCGAGATGTACAGACATATTTAAATTTCAAGTGAAAAATGAAGAGCTTAAAGCTGCTACAGGACTGAATCAGACACCAGCTATGATCCCAGCTTAACTAGAAAAACGAGTGTTCAACAGTTTACTGCTATTAACACTGAGGTATTATAATGATCGTGAAGAGATTCTTCCATTTAAAAAAAAGTGTTCAACATTTTAATTTACAAATTAAATAATCAAATGTCTACACAAGAGCAGTCTCTGCTTGGCAGCATAAAATATACACATTGATCAGGTCTCAAAGAACAAGTTACTCCTAAATTACAATGATTTTATTTAATGCCAGCAATGTAATCTGTAACTGCTTAAATGGATTAAAAGAAAACCTTTCTTGTTGGTATGTATTGCAAAATGCCAATAATGTTATGTTCTCCTAGAGGTAAAATGGTATTGATTTCCATAATAATTAAGTACTGTACAGTGGTTGTGTAACATCTCCAAGGAAAACTGCACAGTCCTTCTATTGTTCCTTTGTGTATGTCTTTCTTTTTTTTAATCTATGAAAGTATGTATGGAATAATAATAATAATAATAATAATAATTTTATTTAAAAGCACCTTTCGGGACACCCAAGGACACTTAACAAACCAATACAGTTCAAACATTATCAGTGACAAATTGAAATATAAAATACATAAAGATTATAAAATGCAAAATAATAAAAACACATTTAGTAAAGTTAAATAGTAAATGCAAGTAAAGATTTTGGAAGTGACAGAATAAGAAGTGCTGGTTGATACCATGTTCTGTCAGTTGAAACACTTTGTACCGGTACATACATTTTGCTGCTGACACACCTAAAGACTCGTGTTGAGTGAAAAGTGTTTGCTGTCACTCCTTTTGTACATGCACTATACTACAGTGGCTGTTATTTACACAGGCGTAACCGTAAGACTGCATTTTACTGGAGATTTAGAAACGGAGGGGTTGAAATAAACAACGGTAAACACATTTGCTGCATGTGGAGTCGGAACAAGATCTTTAAACTACAATGGCAGTGTTTGCACAATTTTGTTGTTTTTGTTGCACAAAATGTTTTTGTTCTTTTGTTGGAGGATTTTTGACAGTTCTATCTGTTTAGTGTGAATTAATTTATTTTAAAATGTGAATGTACAGTAAATCCTGCTGCGGACTAATGACGAGGTGGCAGAAAGGAAATTCCCTTAAAGCTTGCTGTTAGTAAGAGGTGCCACTGTGGTGTGCACAAATAAAATAAACAATACATCCTGATGCATGCTTAGTAATCCAGGTAGATAAGTCTAACGAGGTTGAGTCAAGTCCTGTGGATGGGTTCTCCACCTTGTTAAACACAATACAGTTTTAAGAAGATAGGATAGAACTATTTTTACTTTAGTCTTACAAGTGTGTACAGTGTAAAGCCCCTCAAATATGTTTAACCAAATCTTCACTTTTTCAGACGTCTGATTTTGTCTGCTGCTAAGGTAGAAAACAAAATATTAGATGGATCAATGACAGTCATGGCCAGTTTGGTGCTTACTGGATGACAAAAGAGTGATGTACCGTATTTTCTGCCCTATAAGTCACACATTTTTGCATAATTTACATGCCTTGCGACATATAGGTCGAAGCGACATATTTATGGATTTTTTTCACATATTTATAAACCAATTTTTGGCTGAGATATGACTATTTTCATTCATTCTGACTGAAAACAAAAAATTGAGCAGTACCACTTTTAGCCACTTGATGACAGCAGTAGTCGTAACGGTATGGCTTACATCCAATAATTCTCAGTCGGGTCATCTGGACAGTTTCTTTTTTATAGAAACGTTTCACCCTCCATCTGGAGGGCATCATCAGTCAGAGGAGTTCCAGCAAACTGTTTCCCCACCAAGCAGTAAACACCTTAAAGGTTCAGTATGCAGTTTCTGTAGAACTGCAGCAGTTAGAAATATTTTCAACAGGCAAAGCATTCTGATCCCTCCCCCTCAGAGCCATATGTGGCTCTGCCCCCTTGTGGTCTGTTGAATTTCAAATTCAAGCTCTGTTTTTATTGGCTGATTCAAATTCAAGCTCTGTTTTTATTGGCTGGTTACAAACTCTGTTTTTATTGGCTGGAAAATGGCGGGTCACCTTTTCTTTTTAGAAATGCTTATGGACCAACCAGTTTGCTGGAGCCAAGATGGTTTCTGGGGGCCGTCCTGTCCCTCGTCAACTCCTCCCAGGCAGGCAGCCACAGCCAAAAAGGTTCAAGGCAATAAAGTTAATACTCAATAATTGCTCAATTATTGAGCATGAACTTTCTTTCCGTAGTATGGCTTACAGTTGTATCATGTAATAGGTAAACGTGACTACAGTATAATGACAAATTCAAAAAAGTTCCAAGACAAAAACAACTAGACTTTATTTATTATACTTTATACTCAATTGTTTTTTTCTCGAATTTACCATGTCCTGGATGACTGAGAATCTTCACCAGCTATTATTAGCACAATCGGCTTGCCATAGCCTCCCCACTTTCATTCTGCTCGCTGCTTGAAACCGTCAAACCAGCTGCACCGCCCCGGCGAAATGCAGCTAATTTGACCATTTATGAAGCAAATGTTAGCCTGAGACACAACTTTGCTATAATTTTGAGCAAACAAATAATTGCTTAGCTTCTTTTCTTGTTAATTTTCAGAGAAACAAGCCGCATTTCTCCTTCCTTTTTTTCCTTCCTTTGCACGTTCACGGAGCACAGAGGCAGCAAAACAATTTTTGAAATTCAGCTGATTTAACCATTAAAGTGCATTTATTAAGCAAATGTTAGACTAAAAAAACACCTTTGCTATAATTTTGAGCAAACAAACAATTGTTTTTAGGCATTTATCAAGTTAAATTTGCACAGCAGCTCGTCGCTTGCATACGTTTACTTTTGCGTATAGGCTTTTGAAATACAGCTGATTTGACTGTCAAAGTGCATTCATTAAGCAAACGTTAGACTGAGACACACATTTACTATAAATAATAAATAATTGTTTTTACGTGTTAATCTTGTTAAATTATTGTTAAAGTCCTCCCGTGCACGCTCCCACAGCCGCCATTTGGCAGCCCATCAATTTTTGGCTCAACACCGGCCCATATTTCCGGGTTGTCAGCGGTGACGTAACAAACGCAACATGTCAGCGGTGACACATAATAGTTGCAACGTATATGGCGAAGAAACATATTTACACATTTTTCCACTTTATTAGACAAATATGGACTGATGCAACTTATAAGGCGGAGCGACGTGTATAGTGGAAAATACAGTAATGAGATGTTAAAAAAAATCCATCCATGCATTATCTTTACCACCTTTTTCCTTTTTGTGTTGAGGGGGTTCACTGATGCCCATGTCCAGTGTGTGAGAGGTGGGGGACACCCTGGACAGGTCGCAAGTCCAGCAGAGGGACACATGGAGACAAACTACCATTCACTCTCTCACTTGCATCTAGGGACAATTTAGAGTTACCAATTAGCCTAACATGAATGTTTTTGGTCTGTGGGAGGAAACCGGAGAACCTAGAGAACACCCACGCATGCACAGAGACAACATGCAAACTTCACCCAGAAAGACCCCCGGACCAGGATTTGAACTGGGCAACCTGCTCGTTGACAGGTACATCACCCCACCATGAACACACCTTCAATGAAAACTTAAATATATATATTTTTACTCATGTAGGCCTTGAGCTAACTGCCCACATATTTCCTTATTTTCACTGTAGAGTAATGCTTCCCTGTCCAGACATGATGATCCAATTATGTGCACTTCTTGCTGCTGCTGTCCTGTATTTTTTATTTCATTTTTTCAGGTTAGCTAGGCCAGGTCAGCTTAACTTTTCTCTCCGTTAGCCATAATCAGGAGCTGTCTCTTGGTGGTATGTTCTTACTTCAGGTAGTAATCTTACTGCTCACAGGTGAAACAGTACAAAACAATTGCGCATGTGTTTCCATCCATCCATCCATTTTCTTCCGCTTATCCGGGGTCGGGTCGCGGCGGTAGCAGCCTAAGTAAGGAGGCCCAGACTTCCCTCTCCCCAGCCACTTGGAGCAGCTCCTCTGGGGGAATCCCAAGGCGTTCCCAGGCCAGCCGAGAAACATAGTCCCTCCAGCGTGTCCTGGGTCTTCCTCTGGGTCTCCTCCCGGTGGGACATGCCCGGAACACCTCACCAGGGAGGCGTCCAGGAGGCATCCTAACCAGATGCCCGAGCCACCTCAACTGGCTCCTCTCGATGTGGAGAAGCAGCGGCTCTACTCCGAGTCCCTCCCGGATGACTGAGCTTCTCACCCTATCTCTAAGGGAGAGTCCAGACACCCTGCGGAGAAAACTCATTTCAGCCGCTTGTATCCGAGATCTCGTTCTTTCGGTCACAACCCAAAGCTCATGACCATAGATGAGGGTGGGAACGTAGATCGATCGGTAAATTGAGAGCTTTGCCTTTCGACTCAGCTCTCTCTTCACCACGACAGACCGGTACAGCGCCCGCTTCACTGCGGATGCTGCACCTATCCGCCTATCGATCTCACGCTCCAGTTTTCCCTCATTCGTGAACAAGACCCCGAGATACTTAAACTCCTCCACTTGGGGCAGGACCTCCTCCCCGACCCGGAGAGGGCATGCTACCCTTTTCCGGCTCAAGACCATGGCCTCGGATTTGGAGGAACTGATCCTCATCCCGGCCGCATCACACTCGGCTGCAAACCGCTCCAGTGAAAGCTGTAGATCACGATCTGATGAAGCCAATAGGACCACATCATCTGCAAAAAACAGAGAAGCGATTCTAAGGCCACCAAAACGGATCCTCTCAACACCTTGGCTGTGCCTAGAAATTCTGTCCATAAAAGTTATGAACAGAATCGGTGACAAAGGGCAACCTTGGCGGAGTCCAACTCTCACTGGAAACGAGCCTGACTTACTGCCGGCAATGCGGACCAAGCTCTGACACCGGTCGTACAGGGACCTAACAGCCCATATCAATGGGCCTGGTACCCCATACTCCCGGAGTACCCCCCACAGAACCCCCCGAGGGACGCGGTCGAATGCCTTTTCCAAGTCCACAAAGCACATGTAAACTGGTTGGGCAAACTCCCACGCACCCTCCAGGACCCTGCTGAGGGTGTAGAGCTGGTCCAGTGTTCCACGACCAGGACGAAAACCACACTGCTCCTCCTGAATCTGAGGTTCGACTATCCGACGGACCCTCCTCTCCAGAACCTCTGAATAGACCTTACCAGGGAGGCTTAAGAGTGTGATCCCCCTATAGTTGGAACACACTCTACGGCCCCCCTTTTTGAATAGGGGAACCACCACCCCAGTCTGTCAATCCAAGGGAACTGCCCCCGATGTCCACGCAATATTGCAGAGTAAAATATGTTTGTGAATATCAACTTTTTGATTTTAGTTTACCAGACAGTTATTGCTGCTTGTGTGCATGTGTTGGTGTATGTTTCTAAATCTGGTCTAACCTGAGTTCACTCTGAGCTGAAATGAATCATGCAATCCCCTGTGTGACATGAATCCCATTTATAAATGTAGAGTGGTGCATGAGCTCCATAGGCTTAATGGGTTGTAGAGTGCAACATATTCAAAAGTGCAAAGGAGAAAAATTCCATAAGTTCTGTCTTACTCCTTTCTCACAACCTGCATCTGCAGTCTTTTGATAAACGAGTTTAGGTGAACGCTGTTGTGTTATTCTTAGCAGTGTAAAAGTTCTCTCTTGTGCAACGCTTGTGTTTTATGTTACTCAGCATGCATCCTCTACTAAAACATTACTGTGCAATGAGGAAAAACCTCGTACCCTTGGGAAATAGTGATGCACATTGCACGGCATAACCTCACCATGTGGTATAATCTTACACCACAAATTCCTGACTGAAGTCTACTGATTGGCCAAATCAGCTCTGTAGTAACCTTTGCTCTATCTTTTGATGAGTCTGGGGGAAAAATACTGCTGTTTCAGTTCTTCAGTTGTAAGATTATGAAAGACATTCTGCTGGGCCAATCGGCTGTTTATCAGCCACCCAATTCCCAGAAGGCAACCTCATGAGTTGTTTTTCTGCAGTTGTAAGATTATGAAAGACATTCTGCTGGGCCAATCGGCTGTTTATCAGCCACCCAATTCCCAGAAGGCAACCTCATGAGTTGTTTTTCTGCAGATTTTTCTCTCTGTGGGAGGATGGGAACTCCAGCGGTGAAGTTTAAAGATGGTTGGGGCAGACATATACAGTCACAAACAACATGATCAAGAAGAGAATCCTTCTGGTTGTGTTCTGATCTGACTGCTGAGAACTTCTGCACATGGAGATGAAAGGAAAGCCCCATGGCTAGTTGGGGTTAGTTAGAATTATGTGCAACTGTAGATAATAGACTAATATATGAGTTTGGCCTTGTTCACAATCAATAGCCTGTTTTTGTGTGTGTTTGGCAGAAGGCAGAATGGTCGATATCACAGGATGTTTGTGCACTCATGACCACCCTATATTTAAAGAAGACTGCAAAAGTGTACAGATTGTTCGTTTGACGTTACTTAGTAAAATAACTGATAAAACTTCCGTTTGTCCTTGGACGTTTGTACCCAGAACCACAGTTGTCTAAGATAATCTAACTGCACAAACTCTAAAACAAATGATAGGCATGACTTAAATTGACCTGACAAAGGCCTTTGACCTTGTCAGTATGTGTTTTCATGCTCCACCGGTGCATTGGCTCTCTGCCAGGGTCTC
>JBBPBX010061109.1:0-14020 GCA_038048925.1 Garcialebias charrua
CCGGTGGTGCCCTTGCACACATGAACAAAAGTTAAAGCTCTTCTGACCCAATGTTTAGCAGCACAGGCAGAGAAGTGAACAAAATATAAAGGAAATGCATCAAGAAGCAGTAAAACCAAAAGGTTCTGATCGTCCCAGTTCCAGCACCTACCGGCAAATACTTTTATCAGGGGAATTACAGGTGGACAGTAAAATTTTTAAAAAGGGTTAAAGGTATTGTGACATGATGTTGGAAATTTGCACATTTGTCAGAACATATATATCTTATATCATTGAGCTCTGTTCGTTTTTGCAAAATAAATTATAAATATATTAAAATTTTATTCCAAGTTATGGTAGTTTTTTTCTCTGGGATACGCCCCTAAAAATCTGCGCATTTCCGCAAAACGTCATCTTGACGTGACAACGGGAAGGCACGCTCCAACGTGCATTTAAATAATAATGGCGGAGCATGTCCTATCGCGTCTGAGATATCATTTTAAGACAGTAAATCTTCCAAAACTCTCATTAATAAACACTCCCTGAATAAAAAGAAATTACAGATGTTACCTGATGGCGCAGACATAATTTAAAAATACATACATAGCAACGTGTTTGCTCCGGGCTCTCGGCTAATGTTTCTTAGAAGCTATCTTGGCTAACAGAGTCCCTGACACCGGTCACGTCTGAGATATATCATTGTAAGACAGTAAATCTTCCAAAACTCTCATTAATAAACCCTCCCCGAATAAAAAGAAACTACAGATGTTACCTGATGGCGCAGACATAATTTAAAAATACATACATAGCAATGTGTTTGCTCCGCGCGGGCTCTCGGCTAATGTTTCTTAGAAGCTATCTTGGCTAACAAGAGTCCCTGACACCGGTCACGTCTGTGATATATCATTTTAAGACAGTAAATCTTCCAAAACTCTCATTAATAAACACTCCCCGAATAAAAAGAAATTACAGATGTTACCTGATGGCGCAGACAATTTTAAAATACATAGCTACGTGTTTGCTCCGGGCTCTCGGCTAATGTTTCTTAGAAGCTATCTTGGCTAACAGAGTCCCTGACACCGGTCACGTCTGAGATATATCATTTTAAGACAGTAAATCTTCCAAAACTCTCATTAATATCCCTCCCCGAATAAAAAGAAACTACAGATGTTACCTGATCACGCAGACATAATTTAAAAATACATACATAGCTACGTGGCCTGTATCTCGGCTATTGTGTTAGCTATCTGATTCGGCTAGCTTGTTAGCAGCGAACAAAAATAATCTGCCGTGATAATTGGCTTTATACACTCAAAGTGTATAAAGTAAAACAACATGAACTCACGTAAAATAAATAGTTTATAATCTAAAACACTACACACCTCCGATTATGTTTACACAAAGACTTACTCATCTCCTGGACAGTCTTCCGATGGTCCCTGCGTTGTTTCGACATGGTAGCTCCTGTGGGACTTTCTTCTGTAGATTTTCTTTTAAAAATAGTAGGAATAGCATCCGGTTTTAAAAGTCTTCTGAATCTTACTGGTAATCCTAAAGATTCTTTTATACCAGGTGCTGAAAACAATCGGCAGTGAAATGGTCGCTGCAGACATACGACTCCTGGAACCCACCGGTCCTTGTCTGGTCCATTCTTGACAAAGTTTGTCATCTTTTGGAAATTTGTGAAGGCTCACTTGTTCACTGCTGATATTAGAACACACAAATGCGCTACAACGTGACGGCATTTTTCAAGTTACACAAATAAAAGAGGCGATCCTTCAGGAAATGAATCTGTATGGCAAGCAGTTAACACACCTAACAAACGGGCAAGGCTCTGCCTTCTTCCCGTTGTCACGTCACACTGATGTGTCACGTCACACTGATGACGTATTGCGGAAATGCGCAGAATTTTAGGGGCGTATCCCAGAAAGTACCAGAGAAAAATTAGCATAATTTAGAATAAAATTTTAATATATTTATAATTTATTTTGCAAAAACGAATAGAGCTCAATGATATAAGATATATATGTTCTGACAAATATGCAAATTTCCAACATCATGTCACAATACCTTTAAAGCCCCCATCTATCTATTGTGTCATCCTGTTCACATCCAGCACCAGGCTGAAAACAGCAGGGGTCAAAGGTCACTCTGACAGTCTGTGTACACAAGAGACTGGTCAGGAGAATCTGTAGATTTATTGAGTGCATTCCTCAAAAATAAAAATAAATAAATAAAAACAGCTCATTCTGGTCCAGAAGAAACGAGAACAGATTAAAATGGAGAGTGGTTATTATCTTAAGGGGATCGAGATGTTTGTGAAGACTTTGTTTCGTACCAGTTTGAAGGAGCGGTCTACTATACTGTAGTTCAGGGATTGTGGAATGGTCTGAAGGACAATGTTAAAACTGCCAGATCTATGTACATATTCAAGAGAATGAGAAAAGTTAGTTTTCTGAAGGAATATGGAAAAACATAAAGTGTAGCTATACAAATTGTTGTTTGAGTTAATGTTTTATATTTAGCTTCTTTTTTTTGTAAATTACTTTTGTTTGAATATATTCTGGGGGGAGGGGGGAAATGGGGCAGATATAAGATTTATTCTTCTTCTGCTGCCTTCGATTGTATATATAAATATATATATTTGTTTTCTATTGTATACAGTTGTTTTGTTTTGAATTAAATGAATAAATTTCTGAATTAAAAAATAAAGAAAGAAACCCCCAGTCCTCAGGGAGGTAACCCTCTGTGGTTATTTGTAGAAGGTGAGGGGTTTTAGACTGTTGTGTTGAGCAGAAATCACAATGTCTGATTAAGTTAGAGCTTAGCCCTGAGGTACGGTGATGTGATGAAGGTACGTTATAATTTAGGCCAAGTCGCGCTGCCCGATCCGTGGATGGACGGAGGACCCAACACGTTGAGCAAACATTGATTTTATCAATATCTGGGAGGATGTGATCAAATCACCAGAGTCACTGAAGGTCTACAAGACAGAGACACCTGCAGGGGAGTAAAAATAGACTGAAATAAATTCAAAAGGCTAAGTTAGGTTGTTTTGAGCTCTTCGCTCAGTAACAACAGATTACACATGTTGAGACCTTTTTATTATTTTTTTACTTCATATCAGATCAGCGTGCACTGAGGATGACGAGAGCTGCACAGGAGACCGATAACAGACTTCATCTGCCTAAAAACCAAGAATTTAATTCACCTGAGAGGAAATCAACGCCACAAGCGTGCTCAATATTCAGAATCTGTTCATCAAGAGGTTCATATTTTGTCTGTCTGGGTCGTTTGGACTTGTATACGGTGCCACGAGATTCTAGTCCCCTTTTCCCGCCTTTTTGTGCGTGACTGGACCACTGTCGATTAAATTCATGAAGCAGCGAGTGAACGTGCAGAAAACAAACGGTGGGTGTTGTTCTCTGCATAACAGTGATGTTTCCAACCGAGCGATCACATGATCTTCCCTATATCTTTGAACCAGCTGTGCTCAAAAACTGGTACAAAATAATGTTAAAAAGTAAACAAAAGAGAAAATATCCACAGTTTTTCTTCTCAGTTCTTAGTAAAAGTTGATCTAAATCAGAGTCAGAGTCAGAGTCAGAGAGAATTTATTGTCATTTGCACCGCATGTAGTACATGTGTTGAAAACGAGATTATGTACACAGGGTCCCAGTTACATCCAACAACAAATGCAAGAGAAATACAATAATAACATCTAGGATTAACTAAGAGAGACATCACATCAGCTAGTAATACACTAAGCCCTAATGTAGTAGAAAAACATCATTATAAACAGCAGCACGAACATGAGCAGATGGTCACAGATGAACGCAGCAACAAGAAACAGATCAGTACAGTATCAGTATGATGTGACATTTTGCAGTGTTTATTCTTATTATTTATTTATTCATGAGTCTGACAGCCTCAGGGTAGAAGCTGTTTCTCAGTCTAGTGGTTCTACATTTGATGCTCCTCAACCTCCGTCCCGAGGGGAGTGGTGCAAAGAGTGAGTGTGCTGGGTGAGTGAGGTCTTTCATGATGCAGGTGGCTCTTTTTCTGCATCTGGAGGTGTAAATGTCTGTGATGGTGGGGAGACTGACTCCCACAGACTTCTGTGCAGCCTTCACCACTCTCTGCAGAGCTTTTCTCTCTGCAACTGTGCAGCCTCCATGCCACACGTTGATGCTGGAGCACAGGACGCTCTCCACTGCACACCTGTAGAACGAGGTGAGGACTGGGCTTCTCAGACCGGCTCGTCTCAGCCGTCTGAGGAAGTAGAGTCTCTGATGACCTTTCTTGATCAGGCTGGTGGTGTTATTGCTCCAGCTGAGGTTATCATTCAAGTGTACACCCAGGTATTTGTAGCTGGAGACCACCTCCACCGCAGATCCACCTATATACAGTGGGGTGTGGGTGTGTTTGTTCCTTCTGAAGTCCACAATCATCTCCTTCGTCTTCTTCACATTCATGTGAAGGTTGTTCTCTTTGCACCAGCTCTCCAGATGTTCCACCTCCTGTCTGTAGCTGGATTCATCATTATCTGTGATGCATCCCACCACAGCTGTATCATCTGCAAACTTAACAATATGACAGCCTGGATGTGTGGCTATACAATCATATGTGAGCAGAGTGAACAGAAGAGGGCTCAGCACACATCCCTGAGGAGAGCCAGTGCTGAGGGTGATGGTGGAGGAGGAGAAGTTGTGGATCTTCACGGACTGTGGTCTGTCTGTTAAGAAGTCTAAGACCCAGTTACAAATAGAGGGGCTTAGTCCAAGTGTGGATAGTTTGTCTATCAGAGTTTGGGGGATCATGGTGTTGAAGGCAGATGTGAAGTCCACAAAGAGCAGACGCACGTATGAGTCCTTCTGATCCAGGTGGGTGAGAGCAGTGTGGACCACGGAGGAGATGGCGTCCTCTGTTGATCGGTTCTCACGATATGCATATTGATGAGGGTCCTCGTTGATGTTGACGGCTGTCTTGATGTGGGACATGACCAGTTTCTCAAAACATTTAGCGACTATCGGGGTGAGGGCCACCGGTCTATAGTCATTCAGACCAGTCACTGTGGAGCTTTTTGGGACTGGGATGATGGTGGCGGTCTTCAGGCAGGTGGGAACTGACTCCAGTGCAAGTGAGGTGGTGAAGATGTCAGCCAGCACCTCACAGAGCTGGTCCGCACATTCCTTCAGAACTTTCCCTGGGATGTTGTCTGGACCCGTAGCTTTATGAGGGTTGATCCTTCTGAGACTGCCTCTCACTTCTGCTGCGGTCACTTTGAGGTGCTCCTCGTCTGGTGATGAGGTGAGTCTGGTGCTAGTTGGTCTGTTTGGATCATCAAAACGTGCATAAAACTTATTGAGGGCATCAGGCAGGGATGGGTCCCTGGGGCATTGTTTGCTTTTGCCCTTGTAGTCTGTTAAGCATTTGATGCCCTGCCACATGCTCCTTGGATCATGTGAGGTGAACTGTCCCTCGATCCTCTGTGCATACGCGGCTTTGGCCTTCTTTATGCCATCATCCAGTTCTCTCCTGCACTTTCTCAACTCCTCAGTGTCTTTAGACTTGAATGCAGTGTCCCTGGCTGCCAGCAGGGTGCGGACATCTTTATTTAGCCAGGGTTTTTGATTGGGGTAAAATTTAACACACTTTCTTATGGATACATTTTCAGCACATGTACTGATGTAACCCAGGACAGAGGAAGCATAAAGCTCCAGGTCAATTGAATTTCCATTCGTAGCTGCCTCTTTGAAGACAGACCAGTTTGTGTTTTCAAAGCAGTCCCTCAGCATGGGGGAACTATCTTGGCGCCACGATGTTATCACTCTTTGTTCTGGCATCGAACGTCTGAGTGGGGGGAGCTGTCTAGGGACCAATAGCAGGGAGCGATGGTCGGAAGCCCCGATCGGTGGGCGTGGCTTCGCCGTGTACGCCCCCTTCACATTCGTGTAGACCTGGTCTAATGTCTTATTTCCTCGTGTTTCTGTGAAAACGTGCTGATTGAAGGTTGGAAGGATGGCACGTAAATCCACGTGATTGAAGTCCCCGGAAACAATGAAAAACCCCTCAGGATATTTACACTGCAGCGAAGTGAGTAACTCATGAATTTCTTCCTGAGCGACTTTAGCATTAGCATCGGGTGCTATGTAAACATTGCTTATTATTATCGCTGAATAGTCGCGGGGGAGGTAATGTGGCCTACATCTTATTGTTAAAAGCTCCACAGCAGCTGAGCAGATCCTGCTGATAACGGCACAGTTCGTGCACCAGTCTTTGTTAACGTAAATACAGACACCCCCACCTCGCGTTTTCCCCGTAGTCTCGATGCTCCGGTCCGTTCTGAAAAATAGTTTATTATCCAACTCGTAAACAGAGTCAGGAGTGTCTTCATTGATCCATGTTTCCGTGAGACAAAGCACCGAACATCTCCTCATCTCCCCAGACGTTGTTACTCTCAGACGAAGCAGATCCATCTTGTTGTCGAGCGAACGCACGTTAGACAGAAATAAAGCCGGCATCGGGGGTTTACCGGTTTTAGCGTCTGCTCGTAGTCTCGTCATGATTCCTGCTCGACAGCCACGTTTTTTCCCTCGAGAGCACCTCTTTCTCTTCTTTCCTCCGCGCATCTGCTTCCAGAAAGATGATCTAAGCAGATCCAATCTTCCGAGTTCTGATTTGAGTTCGTTGCTGATTTCAGCTGTGCCTTGTGGTAAATCCGCTCCAATTCTCAACAGCTCAGTTCGGCTATAATTCACCCGCAAAAAACGCGCAGAGTCAGGTACAAAAACACTATTAAAACTACTAAAAACTGGGGATGTTCTGGAAGCCCATGAAGCTGCTACTGGTCTGAGCGCGGCCATCTTGGTTTGATGATGAGTCAAATGAGTCTCCTCGTTGATTGTTCTGATTACACAGGCACGTTGAGGACAGTCCAACTCGTTGAGCTGATTAAAACAATAACCTGGATATCTAAAAAAGCTAGGTCTGGTCCTCTGGACACTCAAAAAACAAAACAAAGCAAAAAAATTGTAGATTGTAGATTCTACAAAAATATATTTTTTTTTTTTTATGTCCAGAGGACCAGATTTAGCT
Organism: Garcialebias charrua; assembly: GCA_038048925.1. Taxonomy (NCBI): domain Eukaryota; kingdom Metazoa; phylum Chordata; class Actinopteri; order Cyprinodontiformes; family Rivulidae; genus Garcialebias; species Garcialebias charrua. The sequence goes on from JBBPBX010061109.1 coordinate 7,078, forward strand.
TTTTTAGATTTTTCTACCTGGATTAGATTTTTCTACCTGGATTATTGAGCATGCATCAGGGAATAACGTGGATAATCCGTTAAAATCAGATGTAGACAGATAAACATCTACAAATAGAGATGAAGCTAAAAAAACAAACAGTCCTGAAACGACCGTCAGTTAAAAAGAAAAAGAGGAAGAAAAGCAGCAAAAGAGGAATGTTAACAATATATTTGTAATAAAAGAGAGAAATTGAGAAACCTGTGTGTGCAAGTGTTAATGCTTGAAAAACGGATTCAGAAACAAGAAAGTTCATGCTCAGTTTCAGAAACAGTTAAAAAAAAAACAGAAACAACTCAAATATGAGGCTAAATACTTTAGAAAAATACAGCTGGTCATTTTCTAAATATATAACTAGTTTAAAGTATGCAACAAGTGTACTGTACTGATGTTCATTATTTTCAGTTAGTGTCGATGAGCAGAAAGTACGTTTTACATATTATATCTGCCATTACTGGACAGTTAAAGTACTAAAGAAAAGCATCAGTACTGAATAGGCCACAAGTACAACTTTAACAATAAGATTATATTTAATTAAAAACATCCAAACATTGAACATAATATGTCTCCAGTTTTAGCTTCTCTCCACTGGCTCCCTGTCAAGTCCAGAATAGAATTCAACTTCTAACCTACAAAGCTCTCAACAACCTAGCTCCATCTTATATTTGAGATCTTAAAGAGCAACTCCACACCCTGTGGATCGGTAACTCCTCCTTCCAAAATCTCCCTGAAAATGGGCGTGTCGAGAGACAAGGAGGGGTGGAGGTAGAGTTGTGCTTTTGTTCACGCCTCCACCTGCAACAACCTAAAACAAATTAAACCTCTAGCCAACAACATACACCAAGCAACAACAAAGAATAAACATGTAGATGTATTTATCTATTCCACCCATTCCATCCAAAACCAAAGGCCTAAAACAATGAAAATGAAAAGAAAAATAAAACCGCTTGTCAGGAGTGAAATGCAGCACTTCCATATAAGGTATGCACTTCTCATCTCTGCAGGGGATTGGCTCTGCTTGAACCACCTGTGTGACATCACACATGAGCAGACATGTCACACATGAGCGTTTGCACAAATAAGAAAATTAAGGTGTAATCCACCAGTTCAACCCATAGAACTACCGTAAACACATTTTTAGACCAAATATTGCCAAATATTGCCAATTTACACAGATATGCACAATTATGTGAGAATAAACACAGCCATAGTGCTAGATAACATTTTAAACACATTCTGGGGAGTTTATCAGCTAAAAAAAGTTAATTTTGGGTTTAGTTCCTCTTTAATGTTCCATATTTTCCTAACAGAGCACTTCACTCTCAGACTGCAGGTTTACTTGTGGTTCCTAGTTTCCAGCAGCAGAATGGGAGGAAGCTCTTTCAGTTCTCAGGCTCCTCTCTTGTGGAACCAACTTCCAGTTTCTGTCCATGAGGCTGACACATTGTCCAGTTTGAAGACTGGGATTAACACTTTCCTTTTTGATCAATCCTATAGCTAGGGTTGGCTTGTCACGCTGTCTTAAGCTTAGACTACTAGAGGACAAATTGACCTAATTTCCTTAAATGAATTGTTAAAATTGAATACCGTAAATTCCGGACTATAGGTCACAGGTTTTTTTGCCTAATTCCCATACCCTGCGACTAATAGAGAGGTGAGACTTGTTTATGGATGTTTTCCCATATTTTTAGACCAATTTTTGGCTCGGATATGACCGTTTTTCATTTTGGCAAAAAATGGTGCAGTACCACTTTTGTCCGCTAGGGTACACCGACCGGTCCCACCTCATGTGTCCGAAGGCAGCCTTCTCTGGTCGGACTGACTCTGTCGCTGCCCGGCCTCCTGCTTTGGAGGTATGACTTCTGTTAGCTCAGTGTTTGTTAGCAAAAACGGTTACTATTTATCTAAATAACTCATGAACTACAGTACAGGACAGATTTTTATCTAAACTCATGAACTACAGTACAGGACAGATTTTTATCTAAATAACTCATGAACTACAGTACAGGACAGATTTTTTCAAACTTACAGAATGTAATTACTTGGTGGTCATTTACAAACTATTAGCTGCAGGAGATGTTTAGAGCTAAAAAAAACGATCTTTTAGCATCGTTCTTTGTTGTTGGCGGTTAGCTACCGTAAACGGATACTATTTAGGTAAATAACTCATGATCTACAGGACAGATTTTTATGAGGCTTACAGAACATAATTACTTGGTGGTCAATTACAAACTGTGACCTGTGTGAGACATTTGAGCTAAAATTCGATTTATTTATAATTTATTTTCGCAGCGCACAAGATGGTTTGGAAGACGTCAAAGCGAAACAATTTAAATCCAGCAGATTTGACCATTTCGTGAATTTATTAAGGAACGGTTAAGCTCAGGAACACTTGTGCTATAATGTCAGCTAAGAATTTTTTTTTTCAGCAAACAAATAATTGTTTTTACCGTGTTAATCTTGTAAAGTCCTTCCTGCTTGCTCGCTTCTGTGGCCGCCATTTTCAGCAGAGCAAAGGGGCTGACGCGTCGCGTAGCGGTGACGCATAATAGATGCAACCTAAATAAAGGTGCTATCTGTTTATGGATATTTCCAATTTATTCCCAATAATTGGACAAAGCGACCTATATGACGGAGCGACCTTTCAGGCAGTAAATACGGTAGTTTTCATTTGATACCATTTCTATCTTAACATGTGATTCTTGACCTGCCATTGTGTATCTGTTCCTACCAAACCCAGCCGGTTGAAGAAGATAGTCGCTTGTCCTGAGCCTGGTTCTGCTAAAGGTTTCTTCCTCATGAGGGAGTTTTTCCTTTCCACTGTCGCCTTCATGCTTGCTCAAGATGAGAGTTCTGTGATGGAGTTAAACTCAAAGCAGTCTGCTCCTCGGATAAATAATGTTAAATTATTATTTTTGATATATATAAATGTTCCTGTTCAGTGCCCTGACATGATTCTGTTGTGACTTGGTGCTAAATATAAATAAAATGAAACTGAATTGAACGCAGAAGTAACTCTGAGGTACAGCTTCACGTCGAGTTTAAGTTTTAAGAGTATTTAAAGACAGTTCTTGTCATCCTGCTTCGTTTAAAACCAACTCATAAGTCGGCGGCTGATTATTAAACAATATGTTGCTTCTATTAATCATTAAAAAAACTGACCCAACCAGCTTGAAACCCCGGAGCTAGTTTCGGTTGGGACGTAATGATGCTAGTTTATCCAGTAAGCTCATTATTGTGCACACAAATCAGCTCAAACCATTTAACACACTTTAACGTTACCTCATCGTTTTTACAAACTATAAAGTTAAAGTTTTTACTCACTTTCAAGTTCGTAAACAAACGCCTGCTAGCATCGATAAGCTAGCTAGTTAGCTATTAAAGTTCACGGCGTCTTTGTTAGCGGAGGAGAAAACGGCTACTACCGGAAGTAGTCTACAAAATAAAACTCAACCGAACAGGAATGGGCAAATTCAGCTGCATTAGTGATCCAAAGACTCTTATTTTGACAAACGTAACCGGAAACATCGGTTTGACTTGAAGCTAACTTCAGGAGCAGAAGTTCTTGAAGCGAACAGCTAAGTGAAAGTTAGCAAGTCGACGTTAGCTGCTTGTAGAAGCCCCCGTCTGTTAACCGGAAACCTCCCGGTGGACGACAGTTAACGTTCACTTCAGTCCACACCGAAATCAAGTGAAAGCACGACATGCTAACGGCTGTTTCCGTTTCTTCACGGGTCAGTCTTTGTTCGCTTACCTTGATCGAAGGTGCGGCGCGTGCGTGTGCCGAGTCGCTGCCTCCACCGGGGGCGGTGCGCGGTCCCGGTCGTCCAGGACTCAGCGGACACCTAGTGGCTCCCACCTGAGTCGGACCGGATCCCACAGATGTGTTTAAGGGATCCAAAATTCAGTTGATCCAAAATGCTGCTGAGTCTTAACTGGGAGAGATCATCTCTCTCCTGTTTTAGCTTCTCTCCATTGGCCAATTCAAAATCTTAACCTACAAAGCTCTCAACAACCTAGCTCCATCTTATATTAGAGATCTTATTGTTCCATATTTTCCTAACAGAGCACTTCACTCTCAGACTGCAGGTTTACTTGTGCTTCCTAGAGTTTCCAGCAGCAGAATGGGAGGAAGGTCTTTCAGTTCTCAGGCTCCTCTCTTGAACCAACTTCCAGTTTCTGTCCGTGAGGCTGACACATTGTCCAGTTTGAAGACTTTCCTTTTTGATAAATCCTATAGTTAGGGTCGACTTGGTTTCATGACTTATCCCTTAGTTTAATTATGCTGCTAGTCATAGTCATCAAATGAATAGTTTTCATTCCACCTATTTAGGCAGGTTAATCTCATTGAGCCTCGAGGACTCATTTACAAGAGAGACCTGTCTACAAACAAAGAATGATGACAACAGCAACAGTAGAATTTCCTTGAACAATCAACAATAGACAAACATAAGAGAGAAATACAGATTTTTTTAACAAGTTAAAACAAAGATATCAAAGTAGCAAAACAGACAGATTATAAGGCAGATGTAGAAAATCAAAAACAGGAACATGTCTGCATTGGTTTTTGCCAGGATTCCAACAGATTCTTAAAGCCATTTAGAGAGGTCAAGGCCGAGAGCTTCAGATCTTTTTGTAAGATATTCCATGAAGCAGGAGCAGAGTAGGAGAAGGCCCTTTTGCCAAGTTCAGTTCTCACTGACGGAACACTGCAGGTAATCATGTCCTGAGAGCGCACACTGTAGCTGCACTCACGCAGAGACATGTAGGAGGAGATGTATGAGGGCAGCAGACCAAGAAGTGATTTAAAGATGAAAATGTACCAGTGGAAGAGTCTGCGTGAAGTTAATGATGTCCAGTTAACCAGTGAATACAGGGTGCAGTGGTGGGTATGATAATCACAGCCAGTTATGAATCTTAGTGCACCATGATAGACAACATCCAACATCTGCAGGGTGCTTGTAGGAGCATTCATGTAGATAATTTCACCGTAATCAATGGAGGGAAGGAAAGTCACAGATACAAGGCGTTTCTTGGGCGGCCGTGGTGTAGTGGTAATGGCAGTCGTCTCCCGATCGGAAAGTTGGCGGTTTGACTCCCGGGACACGCACCATGTGTCGTTGTGTCCTTGGGCAAGACACTTAACCCTGAGTTGCTCCCGGTAGGACTGGAAAGCACCTTGCATGGTAGTCTGCCGCCACCGGTTTATGAATGTGTGTAGCATTCAATATACGTATGTGTAGCACTTTGAGATTTTCAGTAATGAAAAGTGCGTTATAAATTGAATTAATTATTATTATTATTCTAGCATTCAGTGTTAGACATGATCTATTTCTGAAAAAGAAACCCAGTTTAACTTTCAGTTTCTTTACTAGGGTTTCCACGTGGAGCTTAAGAGAGAGATGCAAATCGACCAGGATATCCAAATATTTATAGGAATCAATAAACTCAATAGGGACACCATTTGAGGATAAAATCAGAGGAAGAACTGGGACCGACTTCCTATTTGAAAAAAGCATCCCTTTGGTTTTATCAGCATTTAGGACAAGTTTGAGATGGAACAAATAATAATAATAATAATAAATTCAATGTATACCGCACTTTCCATTAATAAAAATCTCAAAGCGCTATCTGAATGATGTCAAAATGATTGCAAAAGCTGGAAAGCCTTAGCAACTGTTTTAGCTTGACAGTAAACAACTGTGTCATCAGCATAGAAATGTAAGGATGCATCAGGGATGCTCTGAGCTACATTACCTATGTAGATTGTAAAGAGGGTTGGTCCTAAGACTGAGCCTTGTGGTACACCATTGTTGACTGTTAAATAACTGAAGAAGTACCATTATGTTGAACACATTGCCTCCGATGGGAAAGATAGTTAGAAAACCAACCAATGGTGTGATCTGAGAAACTGATTTCTGAGAGCTTATGACACAAGATGTTATGATCCACAGTGTCAAAAGCTTTAGACAGGTCTAAGAAAAGTGCAGCACAATAGTCCTTAGCATCCAATGCTTCAACAACGTCATTAAGAACCTTCAGTGAAGCAGTCGTGCTGTGTTTTTTCCTGAAACCAGATTGATGGAGAGGTAAGATGTTAAATGAGTCCAGATAATTTTTGATCTGAGAGTTTATCAGTTTTTCTAGAACCTTGGCTAAAATGCAGAGTTTAGAGATCGGTTGATAGTTGTTCAGTGAGGTGGGGTCACCTCCCTTCAGCAAAGGAAGAACAAAGGCTGTTTTCCAAGCATCCAGAATGGTGTTTTGGCTTATGGACAGGTTAAAGATGTGGGTCACAGGGACTGTGATGATATGATCAGCCAGCCTTAAGAAATAAGGTGGAAGTTCATTTGGACCTGCAGATTTTTTAGGATCAAGATTCTTGTTCACGTCGTTGGTTAATAGAATACGTTGCCAGTCAAAGTGGGATAGATCCCAGAGGAATGACTGTTCACAAAAATGTTTCAAATCCCTTTTTTGAATTATTCTGGGCTTAGAAGGTGGAAGTTTAATAGCTCTGAGAGCCACTGTCACATAGTGATCACTCAAAATGTCAGCAAATACTTTTGTACCAGGGAATTTACAAATTCATTCATTCATTCAACCTTTATTTAGTCAGGTAAATCTTTTGAACCTCATGGGCTCATTTACGAAAGCGACCTGCTAAAACTAAAGAACAATGAACAGCAGTGATAGAATTTCATTAAACAATAAACAAACAAACAATAAACAATAGAAAACAAAAAGAGAGAAGAAAACAAAAGATTTTTTTATATATATGTGTGTGTACGTCCTGTATCTGTGTGTGTACTTCCTGTATATGTGTGTACTTTCTGTATATGTACTTCCTGTATATCTGTGTGTATATGTGTGTGTACTTTCAGTATATCTGTGTGTATATGTA
>JBBPBX010061111.1:0-21224 GCA_038048925.1 Garcialebias charrua
CAAACGTATTGTGAGGGTCTGCTGGGAACGTCTGGCAGAGTCTCCCGTAAGACGGAGCTTTAACTCCCACCTCCGGGAGAGCTTTGAACACGTTCCGAGGGAGGCGGGGGACATTGAGCCCGAGTGGACCATGTTTCGCGCCTCTATTGTCGAGGCAGCTTATCGGAGTTGTGGCCGCAAGGTTGTTGGTGCCTGTCGTGGTGGCAACCCTCGAACCCGGTGGTGGACACCGGCGGTGAGGGATGCTGTCAAGCTGAAGAAGGAGTCCTATTGGGCCTTTTTAGCCTGTGGGACCCCGGAAGCAGCAGATAGGTACCGGCAGTCCAAGCGGCATGCGGCTCGGGTGGTTGCTGAGGCAAAAACTCGGGCGTGGGAGGAGTTCGGAGAGGCCATGGAGAATGACTTCCGTACGGCTTCGAGGCGATTCTGGTCCACCATCCGGCGTCTCAGGGGGGGAAAGCGGTACGCGACCAACACCATTTATGGTGGGGATGGCGTGCTGTTGACCTCAACTCGGGATGTTGTGAGTCGGTGGGCGGAATACTTCGAAGACCTCCTCAATCCTACTGGCACGTCTTCCACTGAGGAAGCGGAGCCTGGGGACTTTGGATCGGGCTCTCCAATCTCTGGTGCGGAGGTCGCCGAGGTGGTTAAAAAGCTCCGCGGTGGCAAGGCTCCGGGGGTGGATGAGATTCGTCCTGAGTTCCTTAGGGCTCTGGATGTTGTGGGGTTGTGTTGGCTTACGCGACTCTGCAATATCGCGTGGACATCGGGGGCAGTTCCCTTGGATTGGCAGACTGGGGTGGTGGTTCCCCTATTCAAAAAGGGGGACCGTAGGGTGTGTTCCAACTATAGAGGGATCACACTCTTAAGCCTCCCTGGTAAGGTCTATTCAGGGGTTCTGGAGAGGAGGGTCCGTCGGATAGTCGAACCTCGGATTCAGGAGGAGCAGTGTGGTTTTCGTCCTGGTCGTGGAACACTAGACCAGCTCTACACCCTCAACAGGGTCCTGGAGGGTGCGTGGGAGTTTGCCCAACCAGTTTACATGTGCTTTGTAGACTTGGAAAAGGCATTCGACCGCGTCCCTCGGGGGGTTCTGTGGCGGGTACTCCGGGAGTATGGGGTACCAGGCCCATTGATATGGGCTGTTAGGTCCCTGTACGACCGGTGTCAGAGCTTGGTCCGCATTGCCGGCAGTAAGTCAGGCTCGTTTCCGGTGAGAGTTGGACTCCGCCAAGGTTGCCCTTTGTCACCGATTCTGTTCATAACTTTTATGGACAGAATTTCTAGGCGCAGCCAAGGTGTTGAGAGGATCCGTTTTGGTGGCCTTAGAATCGCTTCTCTGTTTTTTGCAGATGATGTGGTCCTATTGGCTTCATCAGCTCGTGATCTACAGCTTTCACTGGAGCGGTTTGCAGCTGAATGCGATGCGGCCGGGATGAGGATCAGTTCCTCCAAATCCGAGGCCATGGTCTTGAGCCGGAAAAGGGTAGCGTGCCCTCTCCGGGTCGGGGAGGAGGTCCTGCCCCAAGTGGAGGAGTTTAAGTATCTCGGGATCTTGTTCACGAATGAGGGAAAACTGGAGCGTGAGATCGATAGGCGGATAGGTGCAGCGTCCGCAGTGAAGCGGGCGCTGTACCGGTCTGTCGTGGTGAAGAGAGAGCTGAGTCAAAAGGCAAAGCTCTCAATTTACCGATCGATCTACGTTCCCACCCTCATCTATGGTCATGAGCTTTGGGTTATGACCGAAAGAACAAGATCTCGGATACAAGCGGCTGAAATGAGTTTTCTCCGCAGGGTGGCTGGACTCTCCCTTAGAGATAGGGTGAGAAGCTCAGTCATCCGGGAGGGACTCGGAGTAGAGCCGCTGCTTCTCCACATCGAGAGGAGCCAGTTGAGGTGGCTCGGGCATCTGGTTAGGATGCCTCCTGGACGCCTCCCTGGTGAGGTGTTCCGGGCATGTCCCACCGGGAGGAGACCCAGAGGAAGACCCAGGACACGCTGGAGGGACTATGTTTCTCGGCTGGCCTGGGAACGCCTTGGGATTCCCCCAGAGGAGCTGCTCCAAGTGGCTGGGGAGAGGGAAGTCTGGGCCTCCCTACTTAGGCTGCTACCCCCGCGACCCGACCCCGGATAAGCGGAAGAAAATGGATGGATGGATGGATGGATGGTCTGCAAGATGGTAAATCGGTAAATTGAGAGCTTTGCCTTATGCAAGATGGCCGCGCTCAGTGCAGCCGCAGCTTCACGAGTTCCCGGATCATCTCTAGTTTTTAGTAATTTTAAAAGTGTTTTTGTACCTGACTCTGCGCGTGTTTTGCGGGTGAATTACAGCCGAACTGATCTGTTAAGAATTGGAGCGGATTTACCACAGGGCACAGCTGAAATCAGCAACGAACTCAAATCAGAACTCGGAAGATTGGACCTGCTGAAAACGTCCTTCTGGAAGCAGATGCACTCCAGGGGAAAGAAAAGAAAGCGCTGCTCACGAGGAAAGAAGCGGGGTTGTCGTGCAGGAATTATGACGAGAATGCGGAAAGACGCTATAACCGGTAAACCCCCGATGCCGGCTCTTTTCCTGTCTAACGTTCGCTCACTCGACAACAAGATGGATCTACTTCGTTTGAGGGTAACCACGTCGGAGGAGATGAGAAGATGTTCCGTGCTTTGTCTTACGGAAACGTGGATTTCTGAGGAGACTCCAGACTCTGTTTACGAGCTGGACGACCGGCTCTTCTTCAGAACAGACCGGTGCTTCGAGACTACGGGGAAAACGCGAGGTGGTGGTGTTTGTATTTACGTACACAAAGATTGGTGCACGAACTGTGCTGTGATAAAAAGAGCTTGTTCAGCTGCCGTGGAGTTGATCACAATAAGATGTAGGCCGCATTATATGCCACGTGACTATTCAGTGATCGTAATCAGCGTTATTTACATAGCACCCGATGCTAATGCTAACGACGCCCAGAGAGAGATTCACGACTTACTCACCTCGCTGGAATGTAAATATCCTGAGGGGCTTTTCATTGTTTGCGGGGACGTCAATCACGTGGATCTCCAGGTGTCCCTCCCAGCCTTCAATAAGAACGTCTTCGCAGCCACGAGAGGAGATAAAACACTCGACCAAGTCTTCACAAATGTAAAGGGGGCATACACAGCGAAGACACGCCCAGCGCTCGGATCTTCAGACCACGACTCTCTGATTCTGGCGCCAAGAGAACTCCCTCCACTCAGGCGCCGGAAGCCGGAACAAAGAGAAATAACAATCTGGCCTCAAGATAGTTCCCCCATGTTGAGAGACTGTTTTGAGAGGACAAACTGGTCTGTTTTCAGAGAAGCAGCCACTGATGGTAGTTCAGTGGACATGGAATTGTACGCTTCCTCAGTCCTGGGTTACATCAGTACATGCTCTGAAAATGTATCCATAAAAAAATATGTGAAATCCTACCCGAACCGGAAACCCTGGTTAAATAAAGAAGTTCACGCCTTGCTAGCAGCCAGAGACACTGCATTCAAGTCAGGAGATAAAGTGGAACTGAGAAAGAGCAGGAATGAACTGAAGGATGGCATTAAGAAGGCCAAGGCCACGTATGCACAGAGGATCGAGGGACAGTTCACCTCACAAGACCCACGGAGCATGTGGAAGGGTATTAAATGCATAACAGATTACAAAGGCAAAAACAAACAATGCCCCAGGGACCCATCTCTGCCTGATGCCCTCAATAAGTTTTATGCACGTTTTGATGATCCAAACAGACCTGCTAGCACCAGACTCACCTCATCACCAGATGAAGAGCATCTCAGGGTGTCCGCAGCAGAAGTGAGAGGCAGTCTCAGAAAGATTAATCCTCATAAAGCAACCGGACCAGACAACATCCCAGGGAAAGTTCTGAAGGAATGTGCGGACCAGCTCTGTGAGGTGCTGGCTGACATCTTCACCACCTCACTTGCACTGGAGTCAGTTCCCACCTGCCTGAAGACCGCGACCATCATCCCAGTCCCAAAGAGCTCCACAGTGACTGGTCTGAATGACTATAGACCAGTGGCCCTCACCCCGATAGTCGCTAAATGTTTTGAGAAACTGGTCATGTCCCACATCAAGGCAACCGTCAACATCAATGAGGACCCTCATCAATACGCATACCGTGAGAACCGATCAACAGAGGACGCCATTTCTTCCGTGGTCCACACTGCTCTCACCCACCTGGATCAGAAGGACTCATACGTGCGTCTGCTCTTTGTGGACTTCACATCTGCCTTCAACACCATGATCCCCCAAACTCTGATAGACAAACTATCTACACTTGGACTAAGCCCCTCTATTTGTAACTGGGTACTAGACTTCTTAACAGACAGACCACAGTCCGTGAAGATCCACAACTTCTCCTCCTCCACCATAACCCTCAGCACTGGCTCTCCTCAGGGATGTGTGCTGAGCCCCCTTCTGTTCACTCTGCTCACATATGATTGTACAGCCACACTTCCAGGCTGTCATATTGTTAAGTTTGCAGATGATACAGCGGTGGTGGGATGCATCACAAACAATGATGAGTCCAGCTACAGACAGGAGGTGGAACATCTGGAGAGCTGGTGCAAAGAGAACAATCTTCACATGAATGTGAAGAAGACAAAGGAGATGATTGTGGACTTCAGAAGGAACAAACACACCCATGCCCCACTGATAATAGGTGGGTCTGCAGTGGAAGTGGTCTCCAGCTACAAATACCTGGGTGTACACTTGAATGATAACCTCAGCTGGAGCAACAACACCACCAGCCTGATCAAGAAAGGTCATCAGAGACTCTACTTCCTCAGACGGCTGAGACGAGCCGGCCTGAGCAGCCCAGTTCTCACCTCGTTCTACAGGTGTGCAGTGGAGAGCATCCTGTGCTCCAGCATCAACGTGTGGCATGGAGGCTGCACAGTTGAAGAAAGAAAAGCTCTGCAGAGAGTGGTGAAGGCTGCACAGAAGTCTGTTGGAGTCAGTCTCCCCACCATCACAGACATTTACACCTCTAGATGCAGGAAAAGAGCCACCTGTATCATGAAAGACCTCACTCATCCAGCACACTCACTCTTTGCCCCACTCCCCTCAGGACGGAGGTTGAGGAGCATCAAGTGTAGAACCACTAGACTGAGGAACAGCTTCTACCCTGAGGCTGTTAGACTCATGAATAAATAAAAATAAAATTAAAATAAACACTGCAAAATATCACATCATGGTGATGCTGATATGTTTTCTTGTTGCTGTGTTCATCTGTGACCATCTGTGACCATCTGCTCATACAAACTCATGTTCGTGCTGCTGTTTATTCCCACTATATTAGGCTTAGTGTATTACTAGTTGATGTTTTTCTTAGTTAGTTCTCGATGTTATTACTGTTTTTCTCTTTCATTTGTTGTTGGATGTAACTGGGACCTCGTGTACATAATCTCGTTTTCATCTCATGTACCACATGCGGTGCAAATGACAATAAAGACTCTCTGACTCTGACTCTGATAATGGACACTTACCTTCCATTGACTCCAATGAACTGTAGGTTTTTCTTTGTCGAGGGAGAGCCTGGTTCACCTTGTGCTTTCCGCTTCATAATTGATCTGAGTGAGGACGGAGGAGATGAGGCTGAAAAAAAAAAAGAAACCATCAATCAAACACCAAGTTGAAACCTGAATAGAATAAAATGGGATACTGGTGGAGGAGTTCAGACCTCATACCTGCTTGTGACTTTCTGTGCTCACTAGCCGTTCGTGTCTCTTCTTTTGAGTGCACCGAACCGATTTGATTACCAGAAGCTACAACAATGGCAGGATTAGCAACTGGTACAGAGGTAGACAACCCGCTTTTCAGGACATCGCGTACCTGCTTAGAGCTAACAGCAATCGGCAACTCAACTGGACCTTCTAAAAAGATGGAGAGAAAACAAAAACAGTTAAAAAACTTTAGATGAAGAAATGCATTTAAATAGACATCATGGTTAAAATTTTATGATTTGGTTCATTATAATATTTTGTTAGTAATGAATAAGGCTCATAAGAATATATTAACAAAATATCAAATGTATTTTGTTAAGAGAGAAAGCTGCTACAGTCTAAAGGGAACTGAAATTTTTGCAAAGCCAAGGTATAGGACTACGGTAGTTCACAGGGACAGTTTATTTCAATACAGGGAGTGGAATTGTGGAATGGTTTGAGAAATGCTGTTAAAGATGTAGACTCTGTGATTATGTTTAAAAAAAAGATCAAAACCAAATTGTTGACAAGATACTAAAACTTTTAGTTAGGTGTTTAATGTTCTACATAATTGTAGGTTGTGAAAAGTTACTTTTTTGTTCTGTTATTTATAGACGATTATTGTTTGAATTGATTGTTTGAACTTGTTTTGTTTTTGTAAAAAGGGGCAGATAAAATAAGATTTCTTCTTCTTTCTGCCACCTTTCATTTTATGTATTCTTTTGTATATATTTTTTTATATTTTTTAAATTTTGTAAATTTATTCATTTCAAAGTTAAAAGAACACAAAAAAATACTATTTACAACACCACGTAAAAAAAAAATCAAACAGTATATGAAATGAAAGGAAGCAGAAGAAGATAAAATCTTATTATGTATGCCCCTTCTTTAACAAAATGTATTCAAACAATTAATTCAAACACAGTAATCCACACAAAAAAACCACTACACAATAAGTAACTCATCATACTTTACCATACATAAAATTTTGATACCAACCAATTTATAATTTTAATTTTAATCCCCTGATGCATGCTCAATAATCCAGGTAGAAAAATCCAAAAAAGCTAAGTCTGGTCCTCTGGACATTCAAAAAACAAAACAAAACAAAGCAACAAAAAAAAAAACTGTAGAAACGTTTCTTCTTTCGTCCGAAAGACTTCCTCAGTCTGAGAAGCTGTGTTCAGCTAATTTTAATCATTTTTTTAAACAAAGTCATTGATTTTGCAGCTTTTATATCATTTTCTAAACCATTCCACAGACTTATTCCATAAATTAAAGTAGACCTATTCCTTAAACTAGTTCTACGCTGTGGCATAACAAAAATATCTGTACCCTTAAGATTGTAAGTACTTATATAATATGTAATATGTTTTTTTTTTCTTTATCTTTTGGGTTTTAATGTAAAATGAATAAATGTATTTAAAAAAAAAAAATCTGTTGACATCCAAAAAGCCTGGATTATACATTCGGTTTTTCAGGCTATAATTAGTGGTCGTCTAGTATTAGACTTGAAGTACGTCTAAAGTTTTGCATTTTGGTTTAACGTAAACTGAACAGGGGGAACTTTATAATAATATTCAAACAACTAATTTAGTGTATTTTGTCCTACTTCACCAGCAAAGCTCGGACCTTCAGTTTGTCCGTTGCGGTGTCCCTCTGTTGCTCCACCAGCTGGTTGCAGTGAGGGGGAGCTGCAGGGCTCTGCTTGGAGCAGCGTGCCCACCTCCACCACTGTAGGTTTCTCCAGCGTGTACACCTGGATCCCCACAGTTCTTTGCCGTCTCTGATGTGGCTGCTGTGTAAAGCTGACCAGCGTGTGCAGGCTGCTGCTCTGTGGCTGCTGCCACCCCGTGCTGGTTGCCATTACTGGGTGCTCCGCCTTAGGAGCCTTTTGGGCTGCGGTGACCTGCTGCTGTGCAGCCTGCAGCTCCTGCATTGTCCTCTTCAACTTGCCCTCAAGCTGACCTACATGATCTTTAAGGGTTTCCGTCTCAGAGAGCAGACCCAGATCCTTCTCCCGAACCCAGACCCCCACATCACGACTGCTCCTGCAGCCCTCTGGTCCCACTCCAATGGTGCGTACTTCCCTCTTTGAATCTGGTCGGGCTCCACCAACGATCACCGTATCTTCGATCTCACAACCCGAGTCTTGCTTGGAGGCTTCAGCAGTGGATGGAGATACAGGCTCGGCTGTTTTGTTGATGATCTTAGCTCCGGTGCGCGCGTCCTCTTCAGGAATGTCGATGTAGAGCTCCCCACGTGTACGACCTCGGCTAAAACCCAGAGTGTGGCCGAGAAACTTTTGGCTCTTTAGCTGAACGCTGAGCTGCCTCTTCTCCTCCTGCAGCACGGAGATTTTAACCTGCAGCACGGGGATGGTCTTCACCTGGTCCTCAAGCTCCTTTATCTTCCTGAGAGCCGCAGCCATCTGCTCTCGGACATGCTGTAAGTGGGCGGGGGTTGGAGTCACCGGCGTGGACAGGCCAGAGCTTATTGGAGTGAAGGACCCCCCTCCACCCTGAGCCCGATTGAAGCTGTGCGCACTGCTGATGGAGGTGTTGGAGCCCACCACACTGCTGTGCATGCTGCCTAGGTTGGAGAATCTTCGCCCTTCTTTCTCTTCCTCCAGCTTCCTGCGAGCATCTAAAAGGGTCTTCTCCACGCGAGCAGTGCTAAAGCTGGGCCTCTGTGACGTGTGGTAACCCGGGGCGCAGTAAGAGTACGAGGAATGCCGGCTGTCCACACTGGCGTTGGAGCACAGAGACTCTGTGGAGGTCCACCAGGAGCCGGCGTAGCCGTAGCCACGAGGCAGGGAGCCGTAGCGCGGTCGACGCTGTATAGGCACCTTCTTGATTGTGTTCCCCTTTTCTATGTCGTTAACGTATTTGAGGAAGTCTAGGTCCAAACGGTAGCCATAGGGGGTCTCCACTGAGTAAGGCGCCTCCTGGTCTTTGGTGTGCAGCGATGGAGGAGCAGGCGGGTTGAGTTTCCCTGCAGGGGAAGGAAATCAACTTTAAACAAACGGAAATCTGTGTCTAATCTTTGTTTCAGACTTTAGAAAACAACATAATCTCTGGGTTGAGGACTATTTATGCATGCATGCACTCTGAAAGATTAACCAAATTAAGAACTAAATGGATTGAAGTTGAGTCCAACCAGGTCTTAATAAATAAAAAGTGAATATTTTTATACATTACAGTAGATGTGTGTCAGGTTAAATCTTAATCAGTTATCTAATATAAAAGCCTACAGACAAGATAAAATGGTTAAATGACTATAAAATGAAAAAAAAAAAAATCCTAAAAGTATAAACTAAATATACACTTAAAACACTTTAGTAAATACAGTGTGTGTCATTCCTAAAGTGAGATTTCTCCAAAGAGCAACTTTACCTATTCATTAGATTTTCAATGCAACATTTATTTCCTGGATATTTTTTCAAGGATTTTCAAGGTTCTTTGTCATACACACCACATGTGACCCTGTGTACGAAATTGTGCACATAGAGTTCCAGTTACATCCAACAAATGTATTAAAATGTAAAAGAAAAACAGTAATAAGATCTAAGATATGAACTAAGAATAACTTTAACTAAAATACACTAAGCACTAGTAGTATAAAAACAATACACCAAACAGTGGCACAAACACGAGTGTGTGAGCAGATGAGCACACATGAACAGCAACATGATGTGACACAATGATTATCCTGGTTAGATATTCATGAGTTTAACAGCAGCAGGGTAGAAGCTGTTCCTCAGTCTAGTGATTCTACACTTTATGCTTCTTAACCTCCTTCCTGAGGGGAGCAGGGCAAAAGTGTGTGCTGGATGAGTGGAGTCTTTCATGATGCAGGTGGCTCTCTTCCTGCATCTGGAGGTGTAGATGTCTGTGATGGTGGGGAGACCGACTCCAACATCTTCTGTGCAGCCTTCACCACTCTCTGCAGAGCTTTTCTTTCTGCAGCTGTGCAGCCTCCATGCCACACGTTGATGCTGGAGCACAGGATGCTCTCCACTGCACACCTGTAGAAGGAGGTGAGGACTGGGCTACTCAGACCAGCTCGTCTCAGCCGCCTGAGGAAGTAGAGTCTCTGATGAGCTTTCTTGATCAGGCTGGTGGTGTTGTTGCTCCAGCTGAGGTTATCATTCAGGTGTACACCCAAGTACTTGTAGCTGGAGACCACTTGCACCGCAGATCCTCTTACCGGTATGTTCAGAGGGGGTAGGTGCGTTTGTTCCTTCTGAAGTCCACAATCATCTCCTTTTTCTTCTTCACATTGATGTGAAGGTTGTTATCCTTGCACCAGCTCTCCAGGTGTTCCGCCTCCTGCCTGTAGCTGGACTCGTCCTTGTTCATGATGCATTCCACCACCACTGTATCATCTGCAAACTTTACAATATGACAGCCTGGATGGGTAGCTGCACAATCATGAGTTAGCAGAGTGAACAGGAGAGGGCTCAACACACAGCCCTGAGGTGAGCCAGTGCTGAGGGTTATGGTGGAGGAGGAGAAGTCGTGGATCCTCACAGACTGAGGTCTGTTAAGAAGTAGAGCTGTCATCGGGCCGGAAATCCACGGCCCTACCCTACCCGAGCCCTTAGTTTAATTACCCAAGCCCGAGGGAGCCCGCTGATTTCCTAGAAATCACCGCCCGACCCGACCCTACCCGATTAAAAAAAAAACAACAACAAAAAAAAAAAAAAACACTACGTTTATTTATTAAGCTTTTACTGCGTTCTCCCACTCAGCAAAAGAACTTGATGTTGTTCTTCTGTGTTTTGATGGAGGAGGTGTGAGCGCGCTGCTCGCAGTGACTTTTGAAGCTTCAGGAATGTCAGGAATGCGGCAACTTGTTCCGCCGCAGATGAGAGCAGTGTGCGGACGTGAGCGTGCACCTGACGCACGTCAGCTGGTGACATAATTTTGAGCTTGTTAAAGTTAGGCCACAGAAATAATGCAACTCTGTGCAAGTCGTGGATAATAATTTTGCGCTCCAGCACTTCTGCATGTCGCGCAGAAACACCTGCTGCGGAGAGTCTGTGTGAGGACTGGCAGTGTTGCTTCAGTTTCTCATTCCAGAGACAAACCAGGTTGGTGGGATATTTGTCACCCTCCAGTTCTCTCTGTGCACGGTAAAATGGTTCGAGAAATGTCACTAAAAAGTCCAGCATGTCGGGGGAGACGCTGTCCAGGCGCGCGCCGCGCGCCTGCTCTCTGGCTGAGTTTGCGCTGTGGCTGCGCTGCGGTTTTCACCATCTAAATTCACTCTATTAATTATTTCCTCATCAATAAACTTACTGCCTTATATTCTTTACAAGCAGATTAAAACAATTTTATATTGTGTGCATTTTTATTTAGTTTTGTTTGTGCTGTATGATTAAAAAAAACCACATCAAAGCCCGAGCCCGACCCGCGGCCCGCCAATCAAACGCAAAAATATGGCCCTACCCTACCCGAAGTCGGGTAGGGCTCGGGTAGGGTCGGGCTCGGGCAAAGAAACGACACCTCTATTAAGAAGTCTGGGACCCAGTTGCAAATGGAGGGACTTTGTCCTAGTGTGGTTAGTTTGTCCATCACGGTTTGGGGGATCATGGTGTTGAAGGCAGACAAGAAGTCCACAAAGAGCAGACAGATGTAGGAGTGATCTTGTATTGAGTATTGTGTTTAACCAAAACTATTGAGCAATACTTACTTATACAGTACATGGTTAGAATTCTATTAATATGTATAACGATGAATAAATACAGTACAAGTAAAAAATATCCAGGAAATAAATGTTGCATAGAAAATCCAATTAAACCGTAAAGTTGCTCTTTGGAGAAATATCACTTTAGGACTGAGAAATATTTACCAAGGTGTTTTAGCTCATGTATATTTTATTTAAACTCGACACATGTATGATGACATATTTCACGTGGTGACTTTTATACGTCTCAGAATGATCAGAATCAGAATAAGCTTTATTATCATTGCACCAAGATACAACGAGAACATGTACGTACAGTCATCCGAAAGATGGACCGAGTGCACAAAACTGCTACTATAAAAAGCGCAGCCCTCTTATTCTTATTCAGAATAATATTTGTGCTTAGATGAAAAAAGGAAAGAAAACTAGAAAAGAAACTAGAAACGGGAAGAGAATTATATCAAAATATGTAGATTTATGAGATCTAGATTTATGAGATCTAGAAAAGTCACTATGTGAAATATGTCATATGTTTTTGTTTAGCTCGTATGTTTAATATTTCACCATTTATTTGTTCTATTTATTTTTATGTCGACTTTATAATCAGTTGCTGTGAGTAAAATAAACACACCTGGGAAACCGGGGTCCATGTGCAGCACTTGAGCCATGATGAGCGTGTGGCTGCCTCTCAATCAAGCAAAAACTCCCACCTGTTGGGAAATGCACGTTTAAAATCAAAATAAGCATGTAAACTGTCCTTAAAACACATTTTCTTTAATTACTATTAACTTAAGCAGGAACTGTCCTGTATGAAAATGAAACCCAGCTGGAACACTGCATATAGTTTCAGATTGGGCCTAAAAATTATCTTTTGACTTTATTGTTCTTTATATAGGTAAGTTGATTAATAGGAACAAGTTAACTTTTTTCTCATTCCCCTGCTTCCCCCTCGTCTAATTTTATCCACTCGTTTTCTGAAGCATGGCTGCTTGTGTATCTGCCTCTGTCTGCAGCACAGAGAGGAGTTACAGGGGAAAGTTTCCTGGCAGCTAGTTCCAGGACCGACGTTTGCCAGTTGCAACCTTATTAGGAATCATCCGTGCACACTTACTTCGCCCCTCAATTTAAGCTGCAGACAATCTCTGCTCCCTCTCCACCTCACTTTATTTTTAAAAAAAATTTACATCTTCTACATCTTTTTTTTTTTTTTTTGCTTTCTGCCAGTCTTTTCTTTAGAGATTTCTGAGCATTTCTCCTTTTTCAATCAGCTGATAATTAGCAGGTCTTGGATGATCTCACTTTTTTTTCTCCCCATCAACTTACTTTCTAAGTTATTATAGTGAATGAATCTCAATTTATCTAAATAAAATATATAATTACATGATTGACTTTTTTCCTTTCACAGAAAGCAACATGTTTGCAGCAACAGCGTATAAAGCCTCTTTTTTGCTCCGAGTTTGTTTCTTGGAAAACATTAACTTTCTAGGTCATTGCTTTGTGGGAACAGGAGATGTAATGTTTAAGCTAGGCTGAATATAATTTTACTGTAGCTGTAAGAAGCTGGAATCACAAGTTTAAGTTGAACAACTACAGCCTTTTTTCTTAAAGCATGCTCATTTTGATAGAGTAAGAGGTCATTTTGTGTTTCTTCTTCTCCCCCTGTCTCTGTCTCAGTCTTGTGACCATAACTGGTGCTTGCTCGTTTGTGAAAAGTAGGGCACTTGGAAACACTGACTAAACTGATTTGGTATTTTTGAAGTGCTGCTGTGTTCAGTTCAATTTCTCAGCATGATTCTCCTCATCTGCACTCTTTCATCCTGAGGTGACCAAACGCTGTACGTCTGTGGAAACATTGTTTGCATTTGTACACAGTATACCCATTCAACAAGGAAATGTAAAGCCCCACCACCACTGCCGTCACCATCAAATGGTGGGAAGAACCACAGCTAGATAGAGCATGATGAATTTATCCAATGACCCAGATATAAACTGTTAGTCAGCCTTACATACAGATATGGATGCATTTGATTGTTCCCAACAAAATACCCACAAAGGTCACTGAACTACGTTGAAACTGACAAATGTAAGAAGAAGAAAGAACAAAAAAGAAGAACAAGAACAAAATGAAGAACAAGAACAAAAAAGAACAAGAACAAGATTTAGATTTTTAACAAAACTATTGTATTGACACGGTAAGTTAAAAAAAAGGTGATCAGGACAAGCTTAAAATAAAATATTTACATGAGGAGCTTGTTGTATTAAGAACAAGAAGAACAAGATGAAGAAGAACAAAAAAGAACAAGATGAAGAACAAGAACAAAAAAGAATAAGAACAAGAAGAACAAGAACAGAAAAAAAAGAACAAGAACAAGAAGAATAAGAAGAACAAGAACAAAAAGGAACAAGAACAAAAAAGAACAAGAAGAAGAACAAGATTTTGATTTTTAAGAAAAGTTTATTTACACAATAAGAAAAGGTGATCAGGACAAGCTTAAAATAAAATATTTACACAAGGAGCTTGTTGTATTAAGAACAAGAACAAAAACAAGAAGAACAAGAACAAGAAGAACAAGAAATTTGAGAGGTTGAGAAAATTAAATTAAATTAAAATAAAATAATGAAAATCTGTCATTGCTAAGGAGAGTTGTCTCTGGAGTGTAGCAACAAAAGCACTGAGCAGCATGCTATAGGGAAAGAGCATCTCCAAGCAGCTTGATGTTTCTGTGACTACAGCTGCACAAATTATTCAAAATTTTAAGGCCCACAGGACTGTAGCCAACCTCTCTGCACGAGGCTGCAAGAAAAAAAAAAGGCAAATTGAAGAGACAGAGATAAATATCTGTCAACAGTTGCAGAAGTCTTAAAGAGAAACATAGTTTGATTGCAGTGATTGAATAAAAAGGTTGTGCAACTAAATACCGTATTTTCCAGACTATAGGTCGCACCTTTTGCCTAATTTGCATGCCCTGCAACTTATAGTGAGGTGAGATTTGTTTATGGATTTTTTCAGACCAATTTTTGGCTCAGATATGACCGTTTTTCATTTTGGCAAAAAATGGTGCAGTATCACATTCGGCCGCTAGGGGTACAGTACCACCTTTGTCCACTAGGGTACACCGACCGTTACCACCTCATGTGTTCGACGGCAGCCTCCTCTGGTCGGACACACACTGCCGCTGCCCGGCCTCCTGCTCTGGAGGTATGCACTACTGTTAGTTCAGTGTTTGTTAGCAAAATAGGTCAAGAACCACAGGACAGATTTTACTTAAACTTACAGAAAGTAATTACTTAGTGGTCATTTACAAACTGTTAGCTGTTGGAGTTATTTGACACATCTTTGCTATAATTTTCAGCAGACAAATAATTGTTTTTACCGTGTTAATCTTGTTAAAAGTCCTTCCGTGCATGCTTATGTGGCCGCCATTTTCAGCAGGGCAAATGACGCACTGATGCGTCGCGTAGCGGTGACGCATAATACATGCGACTTAAATAAAGGTGCGACTTGTTCATGGATTTTTCCAATTTATTGCCAATAATTGGACAAAGCGACTTATAGAAAGGTGCGACCTAGCCTGGTTAAAACCAGACCCTTGTCCTTCACTTCGCTTTGGACTAGGGTCTGGGATTTCTCCCATAGACAACGATTTCTCCGGTCGATTTTTGACCGGACCAATCAGAGAACAGAAGGCGGAGTTTTGAACGACGTCGACTGACGTCGTCAGTTAAAATGGCTGCCGCCACGAAGGAATTTTCATGAAAACAAGGTAAAAAACTATTATTTCTTTGCTGAGAAAAAATATATTTCTTAGCTGACGTTATATCAGAAGTGTTCCTGAGCTTAACAGTTCCTAAATCAATTCACGAAATGGTCAAATCTGCTGGATTTAAATTGTTTCGGTTTGACATTTTCCAAACAGCCTCGGGTGCGCTACGAAAATAAATGATAAAAAATCGAATTTTATCTCAAATGTTTCATCTAGGCCAACAGTCAGTAAATTAGAGCCATATAATTACACACTGGTAGCAGAAAAAATATCCACCAAGTGGTTTCTGAGCTATTTATCTGATAGCCTGGACCTCGCCAGGCTAAACTAACAAAACTCCGCCTTCTGTTCTCTGATTGGTCCGGTCAAAAATCGACCGGAGAAATCGTTGTCTATGGGAGAAATCTACAGTGGCCGAGGGGTGCAAACGCGCAGCAAAAACAGAACAGCACGCTGCAAAAAGAAAACAGCGTTCCAAAAGTTGAAACACACATCAAAATGAAAACAACAGCATTCCAAAAGTTGAAACACACATCAAAATGAAAACAACAGTGTTCCAAAAGTTGAAACACGCATCAAAATGAAAACAACAGCGTTCCAACAGATGAGGCGCACTGCAAAAGATAAGTCGACCTGCAAATACAGAACGAGCTGCAAATAGAAAAGCCACAACGGAAGTGCTCCAGACCACTAGGGGCAGTCGAACAAAGAACAAATCATAAAGCATATTATACTTTTCGGAATGGCACTAGTTGTGTATTTTAACTCCCACAGTCCAAAAAAAACATGCATGTTAGGCTGATTGGTAACTCTAAAATTGACCCTGGATGTGAGTGAAACAGGTCCCTCTTGTAAATGAGTCCCCGTGGCTCAATGAGGCTAGCATGTGTAAATAAAGGTTGAATGAATGAATGAAAAAAAAGAATATTTTACACTACATCGGAACTGTCACGTTGTATCTGTTTTAATAGTGTGCGGAGGAGGATCAATACATGGATGCCAAGTTGGGTCAATGGTTAAAGAGATCGCCTTGAATGCGGGAGACCCTGGTTCAATTCCCAGTCTCGGAAATGTTGTGGTAATAATTTCTTTTTTTTTTTAAGCCTTTTGTTTTGGATAGATCGGGTGAAATAGATAAATACATCTACATGTTTATTCTTTGTTGTTGCTTGGTTCGATCTATCCAAAACAAAAGGCTTAAAAAAAAAGTAATAACAGAAAATTTCCGAGACTGGGAATTGAACCAGGGTCTCCCACATTCAAGGCAATCTCTTTAACCATTGACCCAACTTGGCATCCATGCATTGATTCTCCTCCGCACACTATTAAAACAAATACAACGTGACAGTTCCGATGTAGTGTAAAATATTCTTAAAATAAATAAGTTAAAATACACAAATAACTAGTGCCATTCTGAAAACTATAATATGCTTTATGATTTGTTCTTTGTTCGACTGCCCCTAGTGGTCTGGAGCACTTCCGTTGTGGCTTTTCTATTTGCAGCTCGTTCTGTATTTGCAGGTCGTCCCCTTTTGGGAGCGCGACTTATCTTTTGCAGTGCGCCTCATCTGTTGGAGCGCTGTTTTCATTTTGATGCGTGTTTCAACTTTTGGAACGCTGTTGTTTTCATTTTGATGCGTGTTTCAACTTTTGGAACGCTGTTGTTTTCATTTTGATGTGTGTTTCAACTTTTGGAACGCTGTTTTCTTTTTGCAGCGTGCTGTTCTGTTTTTGCTGCGCGTTTGCACCCCTCGGCCACCGTAGAAATCCCAGACCCTAGTACGAAGCGAAGTGAAGGACAAGGGTCTGGTTTTAACCAGGCTATGTGCGACCTATCAGGCAGAAAATACTGTATGTGAAGTTTAGGGGACCATCCTTATGTCCAGGTCAGTTTCATTAAGTTTTTTTCATTATGAGCAACAAAACTACTAAAATAATGCTTAACTTTCTGTAGTTGATTTTAATGAAATATTACTTTTGTCAGTTTAGAGTTATTTCACTGACCTTTTGTGGACTTTTCTTTCGTTACGCAAACAAACTTTATCACATCTGTAAATTCTGCACATACTATAAAAGGCTGTAGATTTCAAAAGATGGATTGCTGATTTTAAACACCATGAAATGTTAAAGGAATTTTGGCTCCTTGCCATCACGCTTCACTCCGAGTGTCTGCCTTCAGCGTCGAGTGTCAAACTGATTACGTGTTGCATGATGTAGTGTGGTGTCGGTATGATCGAACGTGTGAGAAAGTGACACAGAGCAGTGTTTGGAAGTGACAGTGTGTGTGCATGCGTGACAGAGAAACAGAGTGTGAGAGACTGTGGTCAGGAGGGTGGAGGACAGAAGGACAGTTGATGAGATATAATTAGAGTCGGTAGTTTAGTAACCAAAAATCCAATCCAGACACAAAGGCTTCGTCCGCTCGGTCTCTCTTGATTCCGCGGTTTTCTTTTTCATCCCCTTCAATTCGAATCTTCAGTCTTATTCGTTTCAGCTTCAAATTTCACTTCGCTGGAAGCTTTTCCTCCCACATCAGTCCCCCCCAAAAAACACCCACACCACCCGACTTTCGCATCTGCTTTTCCATCAGTGGCTAACTGGGTGTTTCAGATGTGCTAGCATGTGCGTATATTCCCATGAGTGTCTGCTGAGGAGGAGGAGGAGGAGTGTCTGACCTTCTTCCCACTTTCAGCTCTTATACAGAGTTCCTTTGAAATGACACTTGAACAGAAACCAGTGTTCACCTTTGACCTGCAACATACTACAATTGTTTAAACAACGCACCCTGGCCATTTTCAACCAGGACAATTCCCCCCAAAACACACACACACACACCTTCTACAGCTTGATACCAAAGTAAAGGGAAGCAACTACTGCCTGGTCTACTCCCTCCATTCCCTGCCATTAAGATTAAGCTGGCCCTCAGGGGGAAAGATGCAGGTCATCCAGCACAAATTACATGTCCGTGGTATGTCCTGTAGGATGTCACATAACTAAACACACCATGCGGTGGTTTTGCCGTTTTATTGTGCAAATTGTTTCAGTTTCTTTTATGTCGTCACATCTGGAGGTTTGCAACTGTTTAATTTAGAGCACAAACAAACATTCTTATTCTTTGGTGTGTCAAGAGGATTGAGACCACCCCTGGGAGTTGTTTAAAATGCCGAGATGCATTTTGAACTCGGTTCTCCTCAAGTTTATCGGACTCACTGCTTCCATTTGCTGGCTCTCCTTCTGATTATTGCCATTTCAGAAGATTAAAGCTGAGCGCTCCCAAATAATAATGATCGCCAAGCATTCCTTGAAGGAATGCATATCGCCTGCCACCGTTCATGTCAGAGTTTTAGATCATCTGATGCTGAGAAATGAGGACGGTGGAGTCATTTTTGTCAACCTTAAAACAACATTATGTGCAATCTCATGTATTATTTAGGGATGGGGCCGATCCGATCTAGTATCGGCAACGGATACCAGCATAATTTGCATATCGGATTTTCCGATCCAACCTGCCGATATTTCTGATCCATAATGCCTTGAACAGAGAGCACATGTATTACACCATACTCTGACTTCTGTCTTAACATTGTGTGAGTTAAACCCAAAGAAGACACTCTGAGCCACACAACAGGAAACACCCAAACTTTATTAGCACACAAGAGGCAGGTCTATATTACAGGCATCCATCTCACTGATGGTGCAGCCCGGAACACTAATATACCGCTAAGCATTATGGGAAATCAACACAGTCCACTCCACGTTTTTTTGTTTCGTTTTTGATTGTGGCACTATGAGTTGTAATTCTTGTTGGTTTTGATCAATGGATACAGATTTAAACTATACAGTACATTGAATTTATAAATGTAAATTCAATGTATAGTTTAAATCTGTATCCGTTGATAAAAACCAACAAGAATTACAACTGCCACAATCAAAAACGAAACAAAAAAATGTGGAGTGGACTGTGTTGATTTCCCATAATGCTTAGCGGTATTTTAGTGTTCTGGGCTGCACCATGAGTCAGAAGGAAGTCTGTGATATAGACCTGCCTCTTGTGTGCTATTAAAGTTTGGGTGTTTCCTGTAGTGAGGCTCAGAGTGTCTTCTTTGGGTATAACTCACACAATGCTAAGGCAGGAGTCACAGAGTATGTGCAATACACGCGCTTACCATTCAAGAAATTCATTATTACAGCCTCATATACCTGAACGGTATCGGATCGGAAAAGTATCGGTCGACACACAGATTTAAGTATCGTATCGGAAATAAGAAAAGGGGATCGGTGCATCCCTAGTATTATTACAAAGTGATGCATACATAGGTCTTGTGAATGACTCTCAGCTACTACCACATCCAACTTTACTCAAAGTCTGTCAAATGAACTCCATTCTTGTGGTTGCCTAAGGGTTAGCTGTGACGTCCACCCTGAATTTGGGGCAATTTCCAAAGTTCGTCAGTTCATGCGCGTAGCCAGGGGGGGTTCGGGGGGTTTGAACGAACTGCCCACTTTGCCTATGAAGTCCCGCCTACAACTCCCGCGAGATATAGAACTGTGAAGTGAAGACGAAGTTCACTCTGTCCTGGCTTGGAAGGCAACACGGTGGATTCAAATGGTAAAATTACATGTAACACAAGTTCTGTGTTAAGAGAGGTGGATAGAGAAGGTATGGAGACGCCGCTAATGTCGAACCGGTTAACACCATAGACTTAATATGCCTGTGGTTAACACAAACTCCTTTTTTTTTTCTATCCAATATAGACGAACGTATAAGTTGAAATATTGCCCACTTCGACGATTCGAGTTCAACCAAGTGAGGATCGAACCCGAGTCGAGATAAAGTTTGGCGTGGCAACCCGACGCGCTTCCAGTGAACCACCGAGGTGTTGCTCTTTCTCCACTCACAAGCACCTATTTGGTAACACAGATTTACCTCACACAGCAGTGTTTTAACTAGCTAGCTAATTAGCTTGTTTACACGTTTGAAGTAACGTATACCACCGCCAATGAACCAATCAGAGTAGTCCTACAGGTCTACTTTTTCTTCAAACGAACTGCCCCTCATAAAATCCTGGCTACGCCCATGCAGTTGTAGATGTAAAAATCAAACGATTACGGTACTTTCTGAGAGTTTCGTTAAAATGTGTCCTGTTGTTCATGATTTATTTTCTTAACAGACAAACGTCGTCCACTTCAACAGTTAATTATAATCTTAAACAGCAGCCTGCATTGCATTAAGTAGCATTTGGAGTATGTGTTGCGAAGGTTCCTCAACCACACCAGACTTTGGCTTAATATTGGGAAAAATTGAGATGTTTTTATATACATGTATATTTTTTTAAAGTGAGTCATCTGAGGCCAATTGGGTTGACCCCAAAACTTAACTGGTTGAAGATGTCCATTCTGAATGCTTGCTGTAAGTTTTATTAAAATGTGTTCAACGGGTTATTCGATGTCTTCTGTAAGCAACACAAACACAAGCAAAAACATTATTGCCCGCCATTGCCTTTTGTGGACAGTTAATACGAATCACATTTTCCCACTCCCAAGGGAAGCTCTTTATGCATTTTCCCTCTGCTTTTCTGGTTTGGGTGAAGTCTACTGGGGAATGGTTTTTGACTCAGGAAAAGAGGGATTTAATTTCGGCTTCAGCTTCATACCAGCTGCTTGCGCTGTGAGGATGGGCCGTCTCCTCCCCAGGCTCCTCACTCTTCTTTCTTCTTCTTCTTGCCCTTTTACAGTCAGCACCTGTGGGGAAACACGAGCAAAAGGAAACTTGAACTTTGCCTGCAACTGCTTATACTGTAACTGTTAAAAGCCTAAAAAAATAAAATAAAATACGGGCACTATCTGGACTAAGTCATCATGAGACGTACAATAAACCCCATTAATGTGCAGAGCTGTTGACACAGAGATAAAACAGGCTTATGACAGGTTACAAACCAGTGGCCCCCATGAGACTTTAAACACAAGCGGAAAAGCCAGGAAAAGCATTCCAAAACATTCCAGTGGTTTTGACCGACAAGCCGGATGTGAAGAATATAC
>JBBPBX010061112.1:9816-21224 GCA_038048925.1 Garcialebias charrua
ATTAGCAGCCTAGCATGTCGTTGCGATCTCTTGTTTGGGAACGTTATGGCTTCCTTGTTAAAAGGCGAGTGCAAATCCAAAGCTGTGTGTGAACGTTGTTTCACGGAGATTGGATCTGCAGCAGCAACACGTCCACCTTGTTAACGTGCTTAAAACAACGTCATCCCTACATTCATTCATTCATTCAACCTTTATTTATACAGGCTAGCCTCGTTGAGTCACGGGGACTCATTTACAAGAGGGACCTGTCTCACTCACACCAAACAACCATCCACTCTCACACTCACACCTAGGGTCAATTTAGAGTCACCAATCAGCCTAACAAGCATGTTTTTTGGTCTGTGGGAGGAAACCGGAGTACCCGGAGGAAACCCACGCATGCACGGGGAGAACATGCAAACTCCACCCAGAAAGGCCCCGGACCGGGATTTGAACCGGCAACCTTCTCACTGAGAGGCAGCAGCTCTACCAGTTGTGCCACCGTGTTGCCCAACATGTATGTCTTCTACAAGTAAGAAAAGCAGCTTGTTGCAAAGACTGCTAACAGCAGCAGCATTTAAAACAACCTTCATCAGGTAATTCAGATTGGTCCAGATCAATAACACAAGATGTAGGAGTTTTTAAAGCTTTGGATCTACATCTGAATGTTGTTGATGCGCTGACTTTAAGTTCTTGAGCGTCGCTACAACATCCATCATGTCAACACTTCAGCCAAAAAGTTCAGCACTTTATGAAAAAGCTCAAACTGATATTGTAAACAAGCCCTGGAGCAGATTAAAGCCCTGTTGATGATGATGACGACCGAGAGATTCAACCACCTCAACCGTTCAAGAAGAGGTATTGTTCTTTTGTTATTATTATTATTATCTAATTAACCTTTTTAATTTAAAATTATAATCTTATTAACTCTTTTTTTTTACCTCTTTGTGTTTTATTTCCAGTCTGTGACAGAGGTAGCAGCTGTCTTATTCCTCTTCAGGGAAATCCACCAGATCACCTGCAGCTAAGAAGTGTGTGATGACTGAACCCTGAACTTTTTCAGGGATCTGTCCCACCTGTGGGAGCAGGTCCAAGAAGAAGTTGTTGTGAGTACCGTATTTTCCGCCCGATAAGTCGCACCGCCCTATAAGTCGCATTGTCCAATTATTGCCAATAAATTGGAAAAATCCATAAACATGTCGCACAGCCCCGTAAGTCGCACCTACGTCACCGCTGACGTAACGCGTCACCACTGATGTTACGCGTCACCGCTGACAACCCTGAAATGTAATCCGAGTGTTTTGCCTTGCTGCAAATGTCTGCCACAGGAGCGCGAAGCAAGGACTTTAAGGAGATTAACACTTAAAAACAAATATTTGTTTGCTGAAAATTATAGCAAAGATGTGTCTGAGCTAAACTTTTCCTTAATAAATTATTAAAATGGTCAAATCAGCCAAATTTAAATAGTTTCGCTTCCGGATAAACAACACGAGCGCGCGCAGAAACACACCAGACCTGCTGTGCAACGAGCGAACAGACCTGCATCTATTTAAAATTTAGCATGATAAACACCTAAAAATATATATTTGTTTGCTGAAAATTATAGCAAAGATGTGTCTGAGCTAAACTTTTCCTTAATAAATTATTAAAATGGTCAAATCAGCCAAATTTAAATAGTTTCGCTTCCGGATAAACAACACGAGCGCGCGCAGAAACACACCAGACCTGCTGTGCAACGAGCGAACAGACCTGCATCTATTTAAAATTTAGCATGATAAACACCTAAAAATATATATTTGTTTGCTGAAAATTATAGCAAAAGTCTTTATGAGCTGAACTTTTCCTTAATAAATGATCAGCTTCTACCCTGAGGCTGTCAGACTCATGAATAAATAAATAATAAGAATAATCACTGCAAAACATCACATTATGTTGATGCTGATCTGTTTCTTGTTGCTGCGTTCACCTGTGACCATCTGCTCATAATGACTCATGTTCGTGCTGCTGTTTATAATGATGTTTTTCTATTACATTAGGGCTTAGTGTATTACTAGCTGATGTTTCTCCTAGTTAATCCTAGATGTTATTACTGTTTTTCTCTTGCATTTGTTGTTTCTCTTGTATTTGTTGTTGGATGTAACTGGGACCCCGTGTACATAATCTCGTTTTCATCACATGTACTACATGCGGTGCAAATGACAATAAAGACTCTCTGACTCTGACTCTGACTCTCACTCTGACTCTCTGACTCTGACTCTGACTCTGAAAATGGTCAAATCAGCCGAATTTAAATAGTTTCGCTACCGGATAAACAAAACGAGCATGCGCAGCACCAGACATGCAGTAGCAGCGAACAGACCTGCATGTATTTAAAATTTAGCAAGATAAACACCTAAAAATATATTTGTTTGTTGACATTATAGTAAAAGTTTGTCTGTTAAAATGTTTGTAATAAATGCACTTTGACAGTTAAAACGAAATAAAGCTGCTTTAAAATTACTACACGCTAACCTGCCCATAATGATGACAGAAGCAGCTATTTATTTTACGGTTTTTATTCAAAGCCATTAAACTCCTCATCTTCTGTGTCGCTGGCAAATAGTTCTGCCAGCGTTCGAGGAAGGTTACCGGTACTCAAAGCTCCCTCCATCTCCTCCTCCTCCCCGCTGTCGGAGTCCTCAGCTCCAACCGCTCCAGCTGACGGTGCGATGATTCCAGCTTTACTGAAGCCAGCCTGGATTGTTTTTTTTTTTGGTCACTGAGGTCCACGCCTTGTCTATCCATTCTAGGACATTCTGGAAAGTGGTGTGTCTCATCCGTCCTGTGGCCGTAAAACTATGTTCACCGCTCATCATCCACTCTTCCCAGAGACGGCACAGAGCTGACTTAAAGCTGCGGTTCACTGAGATGTCCAGGGGCTGAAGGACTTTGGTCAAACCACCCAGGATTATTGTAGGAACGGTGTTGCAGGTTTTGATCTTGTCCTTCATCTGAGGTGTAATGTGGGCTCTCATACTGTCCATGATAAGCAGGGCGTTGCTTGTTTTGAAGAACCCGTCTGTGCGATGGGTAAAACATTTGGTCAGCCACACGTTCATCATGTCCCCGTCCATCCAGCCTTTTTCGTTGACCGCAACAACAACGTGCGGGGTGAAGTCCTCTTTAGGCATGGTCTTTCTTTTGAGAATTACCATAGGCGGGAGCTTGGATCCATCCACGCCATAGGCCAGAACCACGGTGAAACGTGATTATTCGTGCCCAGTGGTGAGAATATTAATAGTCTTCTCACCTTTCTGGGACATGCTGCGTCCCATGGGGATGTCGAAGGTCAAGGGCACCTCGTCCATGTTTATGATGTGGTCCGGCGCGACTCGGTGCAACTGGACCTGGCGGTCGACAATGGTGCAAAAGCTAGCGACCTTCTCCTCAAAGTCCGCCGGGAGCTTTTGGCACATCGTGGTGTGCGCCCTTAAGGAAAGCTGATGGCGCCTTATGAATCGAAAACACCACGATGGCCCCCCAGCAAACTCTGCGATGTCCATCTCCATGGCGAGGGACATCACGTGAAGAAAAAGCTGCACCGTGGAGAGCCCTCTGCCCGACGCACAGTCCTCGATGACCCACACCTTCACCCTCTCCTCCAGCTCAGGCCAACGGGCCTTGCAGCCCCGATTCTCCCTCTTCGAGCGCTTCATGACGGTCAGCGAGCATTCCACCTTCCGCCAGTCACGGATGAGTTTCTCGTTGACCCCGAAGTGACGGTCAGCTGCCGGTTCCCGTGCTCGACGGCGTACTTGACCTCCTACAGCTTGAAGTCCGCAGCAGAGGATCTCCTCTTGGGCAGCATTGTAATTTTTCTCTTTTCTCCGTAGTTGTTCTCCTTGTTGTTCGCTCAGTACTCCCACTCACTATCAGAAATTTGGAACTGGGTGATGGATTTTTATTCTCAATACACAAACAACAGGAAACACCTCCAGATACGTCTGAAGCCGTGAACAGACACTTTAGCACCCATAGCGGTCGAAACTGGTACTGCATGTGCCTCTAGTGGCCAAAACTGGTACTGCCTGCACCCCTAGTGGCCGAAACTGGTACTAACTAGCGACCAAAAGTGGTACTGCACCATTTTTGGCCTAAATGAAAAATAATAATAATAATAATAATAATAATAATTATGTCTTTTTCTAAAATGGTCATATCTAAGCCAAAAATGGGTCTAAAAACATGGGGGGAAAATCCATAAACATGTCGCACCACCCTATAAGTCGCAGGGCATGCAAATTAAGCAAAAAGGTGCGACTTATAGGCCAGAAAATAACGGTAATGAGGACAAATACAGTCACACTGCTGCTACTGTTGTTATTGAGATGATTTCTCCACCACTGGAGATATTCACTGCAACTAGATCTGTGCTTTTAGCAGAAAATGTGGACACATTTTTTTTCTTTTTGGACAAAAACGTAAAACAGTTAGATTGTAAACAGTCTGTTGCTGCTTATTGTTCTGGTTCTGGCTGTTATTGTATTTATTAAGATTTTTATTATTGTTAGTATAGTTTGTTTATTGTAAAGAGTGCCGTTTATTTAAAATATCATCCAAATGAGTTGCTTTTATTTATTTTTATACAAACGGGGGGGTCCAGCGGATGCATGTAAGTAAACACAGAATTCGTCTGTGTCAACGCAGATCTTTTCCCCTAAATAACATATGAAAAAACGTACATTTCCCCCATCACATCCGTGTAAACAGGGCCTTTATTTCAGTAAGAAAGAACGTATTTTCCGGACTATAAGTCGCACCTTTTTGCCTAATTTGCATGCCCTGCAACTAATAGAGAGGTGAGACTAGTTTATGGATTTTTCCCCATATTTTTAGACCAATTTTTGGCTCAGATATGACCGTTTTTCCATTTTGGCAAAAATGGTGCAGTACCACTTTCAGCCGCTAGGGGTGCAGTACCACCTTTGTCCGCTAGGGTACACATACCGTTCCCACCACATGTGTCCGACGAGAGCCTTCTCTGGACGGACTCGGTCTGTTGCAGCCCGGCCTCCTACTCTGGAGGTCTGACTAGACACTTCCATAGAGTCCACCAACCGTTCCCACCTCATGTGTCCGATGAGAGCCTCCTCTGGACGGACTCACTCTGTCGCAGCCCGGCCTCCTGCTCTGGAGGTATGAACTAGCTACTTCGCTGTTAGCTCAGTGTTTGTTAGCAAAATAAGTCAAGAACCACATGACAGATTTTGATCAAACTTACAGAACGTAATCACTAGATGGATATTTACAACTTATTAGCTTTATGAGATGTTTGAGATAAAATTCGATGTTTTATAGACGTAAATGTGTCGCTGTTAGCTTCGTTGATTTTCCTTGTACGTTTGAGCAAATAGCTCATAAACCACACAGATTTTTTTTCAAACTTACAGAAAGTAATCACTAGATGTACATTTACAAACTGTTAGCTGTTGGAGTTATTTGAGATAAAATTTGATGTTTTATAGACGTAAATGTGTCGCGGTTAGCTTCGTTGTTTTTCATTATACTTTTTCAAAGCGAAAAAATTTAAATCCAACAGATTTGCCCATTACGTGAATTTATTAAGGAACGGTTAAGCTAAGACACATGTTTGCTATTAATTTTCAGCAGACAAATACCGTATTTTCCGGAATATAGGTTGCAGCTTTTTATCATTTTTTGCATGCCCTGCGACCTATATTCAGGTGCGACCTATTTATGACTTTTTATAAAATAAGCTGATTTGTAATCATTTATTAACAAAAATTAAACTGAGACACACTCTTACAATAATGTCAGCTAACAAATACAATATATATTTTTAGGTGTTTATCCTGCTAAAATTATTCATTTATTAAAGAAAAATTCAGCTCAGACACATATTTGCTATAATTTTTATCAAACAAATAATTGTTTTTAAGTGTTAATCTTCATTTCTTTCAACCTTGGCTCTCAACGGAGGCAGTCGCTAGTCCTTTCCTCTCCCGTCCCCCCCCGTGCTGCCTGCAGCTCCTCAGCAAAGCACCTCGAACGCAAATTAAGATGGATTGGAGGTTTGGGCATTCGATTCTACGAACAAGATTTCTACAGAAGAAACGGCACAAGGGGAGCCAGTCCACCCTCACAGAGTGCCGCAGAAGATACGCCATGGATTCCTGTGGGTGTGGATGGTGTGCGTCTCGCTCTCTGTGCTGTGCTCTGTGGAGGTGAAGAATCTGGATTATATTGGATTACGATGGCAGCGCTTTGCTTTTTGGCGTTTGTGGAGCACTGGCCTATCGCAAAAGAGGGAGACTTCAGCAGGACTTAATGCCTGGAGCACCCGACGTCTGGTCTGCGCGGTGACCTCGAGAAATCAGCTGTTTGCGAGCTTATCCAGAGGGTGAACAGATCACCCTCGGATTGGGACTCTGGACGCTGTGGTCAACATCTGAGGTCAGAGCTTGGATCAGTGGAAAAAGTCCCGAATTGGATCACTTGGAACAGAGTCGCCCTTACAGACTGAAGGCTACAGAAATTACAATGTGAGCCTGAAGTGAAAATATTTGTCAATTCTTATCTGACTCCCTTGGAAACAGCCTTGAAAAAGGCTGGATATCTAATTTCTCCTGAGATGTGCTTTACTGTGGACAAAACAGCTGCTCTCTTGTCTTGTCTGCTACCCCCCCCCCCCGGAGAACTTTTCTATGAGCGTTATCGGAGGCATCTGGAATGTCTCATGGACAGAATCCTCCCTGCCTCAGTCTCAACATGCAACATGTAACTGTCTAAATGTGCTTATTGGTATAGTTTTTACTGTGTCATGCGGTGTCTTGGCAGACAAAATGTGATACATTTTTTTTAATACCAACGCTGTGACCCTCATGGTACTTTCCTTTTTTCACACCTTTGACCTTCATCCCGAGACGGATGAGAGAGGCCGCGCTGAAGAACATGTCATGTGTTCTGAATAAGCAGCAGCTTTACACACTCACCCCATCTTCAGGATGACTGTGCATACATAATCACGCTGTATTGGTGAAAACTAGTGCAATGTTAATAAAAGCTCTTGAATCTTGAATTTAAGGACAAATTTAAGTCATAAAAGACCTGCCGGGCTTCAAGAAAACCACTTCACAACCTCATCCGGAGACTGAGTAGAATCAAAAGCATAAAAAATAGTGTCATCGGCATATAAATGGATGGAGGCCTCGCTGACAGAATGTGAAGTATCATTATAAATATGGAGAAGAGTGTACAAGTACTGTACAAGGTTTTAACAGAACAAAGAAGAGCTCCGTTCATTTTCAATGAGGAAAAACATGGCAGATAAAGCTAAATATTCCAAAAAATTACACAAATACCAAAAGTCACAGCAGAAATGTCTCCTTCGTGAACATTTTGATACATGACTTGTTGAAATGGAACAGAAAAATGTGGAACGAGTTGCGCGCCAAATGTCCTACAGAAGAAAAACAGAACCTAAACAGAGTGAATGCTTTGGAAACGTTCGCACTAATGATGGATAAGAAGTAACTAAAGGAAAAGAAACTCTTGTATGTTCCAGGGTAACATAATATGTGTTTTAATAGTCATTTAGAAGTAATCTGGGCTACATAACTGCTACCCGCTGCAGAGATGTGAGTCAGCCCAGACAGAGTAATCACTTTGTCAAAAATGGCTTCCAGATGTTTGTTTCTACCCCACTGAGGGGGAACACCATTTGTCGTAAACGGCGCACATCGAGGAACGCTGAACAAACAAAAAAGTGAAGCAATCGTTCACAGGTGACGCGTGCTGCTATAATTAGACGTCACCGGTTCTTTCACTTCTTCGGCTGTTGCAGCTGCTGCAGACGTGTGTCGGCTCGTGTCGAAACGTCTCTGCTGTGGAGCGCGACGGTTCGAATCCAAGCGGATCGTCAGGAACATTTGATCAGGATGTGAAAGATCGTCAAAAACGATGACGAACCACGACGGAGTTAGAACATTGTTTGTTTGTTTAGTGATCGACGAGTCAGTTGTTTACAAATCAAAACCTTCAGCTCATTCAGGACATGTTTTAAACTTTTATACTTTATTTTGTTTTACTCTTATACTTTTAGATTCTACCGAAGTGCTACTTTTAGTTTTTGGCTGGCCTTACGCTATCATTAGCTTTCAGCTTGTGTTTTGTAATTTTAGCTAGTAGCCTACTGTACTACATTCGCTAGCATTTACTTTCAACTTCTAGCTGTAATGTTGCTATTTTTGTTTTTAGATTTACACAGCTTTTTGATAGTTTTTTTTATATATTTAGTTAGCATTTTACTACTTTAAGTTGACATTTAGCTACTTTTGGCTAGTGTTTTCATTTTCTAGATGTTACCAAGCCTTTTGCTACTTTTAGCTAAACTTTTTTTTTTTTAAACTTTAGGCAGTGTTAGCTACTTTTACCCAGCAGTTCAGGCGTCCCTTGCAAAAGAGATCAGTGATCTCAACCCAGATGAAACATCAGAACTGGTTTCTGATAGGATAAACCATCAGAACTAGTTTCTGATATATAAATCATCAGAACTAGTTTCTGATTGGATAAAACATCAGAACTGGTTTCTGATTGGATGAAACTTCAGAACTGGTTTCTGATGATAAACCATCAGAACTAGTTTCTGATATATAAATCATCAGAACTGGTTTCTGATTGGATAAAACCAGAGCCATATATATAGCTCTGGATAAAACATCAGAACTGGTTTCTGATTGGATGAAACTTCAGAACTGGTTTCTGATAGGGTAAATCATCAGAACTGGTTTCTGATTGGATAAATCATCAGAACTGGTTTCTGATTGGATAAAACATCAGAACTGGTTTCTGATTGGATGAAACTTCAGAACTGGTTTCAGATTGGATAAAACATCATAACTGGTTTCTGATTGGACAAATAATCAGAACTAGTTTTTGATTGGATAGAAGGCCTTCCCATGTGTTTACTTTACACGTTGATTACTAAATTCTGACCATCATCTTGTTTATATATAAATTCTGCTTTCATATAAGAATAGCATAATAAAATCAAAGCTGAAATGCAAAATTGTCACAAATTTGACTAAAAAATACACAACTATAATCAAAACAGTGATAATTTAACAGACAAATAGCCATGGTCGTACTTTGAGTTAAAAACCACTCTGTTTGAACATCCTGAGGTTGCTAACTCTCCACGAAGCTTTTATCTGAAACGTGTCACCAGGAATGAAAAATGCCAAACGAGTCCCGTGTAATTCAGGGTTCTAAAGGGCAAAGCGTTTGGCATTTAAAGCCACGGACTCGACATGTTGAGAGTCAGTGTTTGTGCAGCATATTCACATTATGATAAGTACCTCAACCTGCTGGAGCTGAACCTCCGGTTCCAAACAAAGCAGGTGTCCGGGCCCGCTCGGGTCCAAGAGATCAGAGCAAAGGTAAATAAATTACGAGTGTAAAAGCTGACGTTAATAACGTCAACAGGACTCACTCACATGAAACGCCTGACCTTCAGGAGGTGTTGGAGGGAAGACCTGAAGGGGTCTGGAGGTTATTAGAGTTCATCCTCAGGGACCCAGGAACAGTTTTATGAGAATCCATCAAAACTTCATGGAAATATTTCAGTATGAAACAAAATATATCAACTCTGATGAGAAGTTCAGAAAAACAGTTTTTACAACAACAAAAGACGCAGCGTGGACGCTGACAGCTGAATGACTCCGATGGAAACTGCTAAACAAGCTGAAACTGAGTTGATAAAAGGGAGAAAAGCCCCATTTAAAGCTAAAAGTAGCTAAATGTTAGCTGAAAGTAGCAAAAAGCTATTTAAATGCTATAAACAGCAAAAGACAAGCTACGTGTCAAAACACTAGTTAGAAGCTAGAAGTAGCTAAAGACTAGTTAAAAACTAAAGGTAACATAAGAGTAGTTAAACACTAAGTTAAAAGCTAATTACCAAACAGCTAGCCACTAAAAGTTGTGAAAAGCTACTAAAAAAAATAACCATCGCAAATAGCTAGCCAATACTTTGTACTTAAAAAAGCAAAATGCTAGCTAAATTTAGCTAAAAGTAGTAAACGCTGTAATAAAATTTAAATGCTAATATGAACAAAAGGCTAGCTAAAAGCAAAGTAGTAAAAAGCTACTTAAAAACAAAATGTAGCAAGCAAAACACTAAAAGTAGCAAAAAGATAGCCAATAGTAGCAAAAGACTAGCTAAAAGTTAAAAGCAGAAAAGGCTACTCAGAAGTTTTCAGTAGCAAAAGACTAGCTAAAAACTAAAAGTGACAAAATGCTAAAAAAAATAAAAACGTAAAAAGCAACATAAAAATTTAATGTAGCAAACTGCTACCCCACAAGTAGCAAATTGCTAGCTAGAAGCTATAGGTAGCAAAATGTTGGATAAAAAAATGTAAGCTTAGCTAAATGCTAAAAGTAGCTAAAGAAGACAAAAATAGTGTTTAAATTTTAACCCTTAGCTATTGTTTTGGTCATTTTAGCTTTTAGCTACTCTCTTACTCATAATTTAACTTGTGGCTTCTGGTTTGCTTCGTTTTTCTGATTGTTTTAACCTGAATTGTTTTGGCAGGTTGAACAGGTTTCAGCTGTCGTTTGGCTCTCAGCGCTCACGCTGTGTTTTCACAGAAAATGGGATTTCTGTAGATTATAAATGTCTTCACCAAGATGCTGGTGAAGATTCTCAGTCGTCCAGGACATGATAAAATCAAAAAGGCGTTCAGGCGTTCATAAAGTCCAGTTGATCTTGTATTGAACGCCTTTTTGATTTCTTCACCAAGATCCAAAAACTTAAACCTCGTCGTGGTTAAAAAGTCGAGCTGTAGAGTTTCATAAAACGTTCTCTCGTGATGTCAAACAGACGCTAAACCGTTAAAGAACCACAAGCTTTTAATTTAACGAGTAATAAGAGATTCTGCCGGAGTTAACGGGACATTTTTCAGGTGCTGGACATCTGCCACCGTCTTACTCTAAGTGTTTTTTTATTTTAATTCAAAATACCATAAAGGTGCAGACGTTCTCACATTCTGCTTCTTTCTGCTGACTCAGGTCAGTTCCTGGGGAATGTTCTGCAGTTGTTGGCTTTACTTTTGGAGCTTTTTCCTTTTTGTTAGAAAACACACACACACACACACACGCACACACGCACACACACACACGCACGCACGCACGCACACACACACACCGTCTTTCTTTACAGGGGCTTTGCATTGACTTCCATTCATTTTCCATATACTGTAGCCATGTCCACATAAATATTTTATGAGAACTGATCATCCGTCCATCCATCCATCCATCCATCCATCCATCCACCCATCCATCCATCCATCCATCAATCCGTCCATCCATCCGTCCATCCAGCCATCCATCCTTCCGTCCATCCATCCGTCCATCCATCCGTCCATCCATCCATC
>JBBPBX010061113.1:0-21223 GCA_038048925.1 Garcialebias charrua
TATTCATTTTACAATATGAAATACAACAATTAACGTATTCATAATAGAAAAAAAATAAAATGAAAGGTAGCAGATGAAGAATAAATCTTATTAAATCTGCTCCTTATTCATCTAATAACAGTTCAAACAACATTTTCTATAATAAAAAAATAAGTAAATAACTCAGTCAATTTTCATATATATCATACATTAAATTAGATTCATTTATATTTTTTTAGCAATTCATTTTTTTTACCAGTTTCTTAAATACAAGGAATGATTTGCCTTCCTTAACATTTGTCATTTGACATTAAGTCATTCCATAATCGTAGTAATTAAGGTAGATCTAGTTTCTACTTTGGTCCAAATTTCCTTGTTCTTTTTGTTCACATTCTTATAATTGTAACTATCTGCAGTAAAATAATAAAATAAAAAAACTTTGGTCCAAATTTTTCCTGTACACACACACACACATCGTGTTGTATATATCGTGATATATATCGTTATCGTGATATAAAAAAGTCCATATTGTGATATATGATTTTTTCCATATCGCCCAGCCCTACCGGTACGTATTAGTATTACTTTTAGAAACATAAAAAAGAAAATAGAGGTAATTTATAACAGTTGTTAGCACTGTAATTGATTAAACATCAGTAGGCCATGCACTTGCCCGGCCAGTGTTGAGTCAAATACGTAAAAATACACCTTTTCTGAGACTGTTGTAATTCTAGTCTTTGTTATCTTTAGGACGGAAAGTAAATGCCCAGTCCCATCCAGACTATGTTCCATCCATCTTCCCTCAGCGCCCAGAGTCAGTTGAAGTTGCAGCTAACAAACCTTCCCTAAAGGTTGCACGATATGAAAGAGCTGCTCGGAGGGCCAAGAAACCAGGTATGTAATGATTTAATTTACTAAGGGAATACGTAACTTAATATATATATCTTCATAACAGATAACCTAAACAGTGAGGAAAACCTGAAACCTAAAACAAAGAAAGTTCTAATATTGTGTTCATGTGTGTGTCAGAAATATTAAAGTACTGTGTGTTACTGCTAACATGATTAAAATATTTCTCCTCTTTTTCCAATAGCAGTAACGCCCAAAGCATGAAGAAAGCTTTCCATGCCAGAGAGATCCACAGCATCCCCAACACATCATTTGGCTTCACAACAGCCGTCAGAAGATGACACGCATGTCAACAATTCATTGATTGAGTGTCATGAAGATGAATCAGAAATGAGCTTAAGTACTGTTGACATATCCAGCATGGAGGCAAGCATGTCAACTGAAGGACTGACAAAACCTTTACACATGTCAGAAAGGGAAATGTTTATAACAGAAATAGAAAACTTGAGAAGAGACCGGGATGATGCCCTTTCTCATGTGTCTAGGCTTCAGCAAATGTTGAACTGCTCTTCCTTGAGTGTAGACTCTGTTAAAGACAACAATGATTTGTGTCATAACCTAACTGGCATTTCCTGGGATGTATTTGGATCTTTATTTGAATACCTGTCTGAAACAAGTGCTTGTTCAACAAACAAGAGCAGTATTCCACTAAAAGAACAGTTGTTTTTGACACTTGTGAAGCTGAGGCAAAACATAACTTTTGACTGTCTTTCTCATGTTAAGGCAATTCCAAAATCAACACTTATTGGTTACTTCTGGAAGTGGATAGATATTCTGCATGCAAAGATTGGTTTTATGGTGCACTGGCCAGACAGAGAAGCTGTGTTTGAGGCTGTGCCTTTGGTATTCAAGGAAAAATTTCCTCGACTGACGACAATAATCGACT
The DNA here is from genome assembly GCA_038048925.1 of Garcialebias charrua. NCBI lineage: Eukaryota > Metazoa > Chordata > Actinopteri > Cyprinodontiformes > Rivulidae > Garcialebias > Garcialebias charrua. Next base: position 1,775 of record JBBPBX010061113.1, read on the forward strand.
GCTTTGAGATATTTATTGAGGCACCCAAAAATTTAAAGGCACGTGCACAATGTTACAGTAATTACAAGAAGCACTGTACAGTACAGTAAAGTTTCTCATTGCATGCACTCCTTTGGGAGCTATCAGCTACATATCTAAAGCATGGGGTGGACGAGCTTCAGATGTACAGATTGTGAGAGAATCGGGTTTCATCAGTCCCACATACCACTTTCCTGCTGATCAGATTTTGGCCGACAGAGGCTTTACTTTGGCAGACGACTTTGCCACACTGTGCAGTGCAGAGCTCCTGACACCAGCATTTACTAGGGGCAAAACACAACTGTCTGCAAAAGAAGTTGAAGTTTCACGAAAAATTTCATCTGTCAGGATACATGTGGAACGAGTGATTGGACTGATGAAGAACCGTTTTGGTATCCTGAAAGGTACTTTACCTGTTCGCTGCATACAGAGTTGCAAAGACGAAAGTATGGATTGCCCACTGTCAAGCTGTGACAAAATTCTGACTGTTTGTGCATCACTGACAAACCTGGGACAGGGGATTGTTTTTAGACAATAGTACTGCTGCATGCAGTTAACCTGTTGGCTTTGTTTTAAAAATATTGACCAATTGAGCCTACAGTTGTATATATGGTATGATAGTGTTTCATTTGTAAAGTTCAAATTTTAGTTTGTTTATTTGATAATTATTGTAGAAAGTAATACTTTCTGAAAATAGTGTCATAATATTTTTTATTCTTCTGCAATCCTTTGATTTGATTTGTATTTTCGGTGGCATGTGAAAGAGCTGTTTTAAAACTGAAATGCTTAGATAGGATACAAATTATGAAAAAAAAATTGTCTGTCTTTAATACAATGAGTAATAAACATTAAAAATAGGACGAAACCATCATTTATGTTGTGCTGTTTTCCTTTTTTATATGAACATTTTTGCATATTCAGTTTCAGTATGAAAAGCTTTTAAAAATATTAGTTCTACCACTGACATGAAGTTTAAACAAGCTTAAAGTATAGGTGTCATTAACAGTATTGAATGTGCGTCTTTGCTTCAGACTTTGACAAACATACTTGTTCTGCAACACTGTGAGACTTAATTAACTTTTGCTTGTATACAACAGCTAACAAACAAGATGATAAAGAACCAACAATTAGAGAAAACAATTTTTATTGTTATTGTTGCACTGAAAAAAACACTGCAGTCTTTCATTGTGCAGTCCACAGACAATGAACGACATAATTTTCCAGCTCCCGTTGTGCAAATACATCAGAACATTAAGAAAGATAAAATACAGAGGTAAAACTTGAATAAAAATAGATAAAATAAAAAATACAGTAAATACAGTAAAAACAACAGTATCAGCCATATCAAAAAGTCAGGTGGCCATTATTGCACATAACCTTATTGCACATAACCACAGTGTTTGCAAGTTAACCATGTGTGTTTATAAGTCTTAACTGCTGTTGCTTCTAGTTCATTATTTGACACAGTTACAAACGGAAAATCAGCCACTTTATCTAATAATCAAACTTCTACAAATCAAATCCCTCCTACAAGTCAACCATCTGTTAATCACACCTTCTCTTTTTCTCCGTTCTCAGTCAGTGAGGTAAATAAACTGTTAAATGATCTTGATCCTAAAAAATCTGCAGGTCCAGATGAACTTCCACCTTACTTCTTAAGGCTGGCTGCTCATATCATCACAGTCCCTGTGACCCACATCTTTAATCTGTCCATAAGCCAAAACACCATTCCGGATGCTTGGAAAACAGCCTTTGTTCTTCCTTTGCTGAAGGGAGGTGACCCCACCTCATTGAACAATTATCGACCGATCTCTAAACTCTGCATCTTAGCCAAGGTTCTAGAAAAACTGATAAACTCTCAGATCAAAAACTATCTGGACTCATTTAACATCTTACCTCTTCATCAATCTGGTTTCAGGAAAAAACACAGCACAACAACTGCTTCTCTGAAGGTTCTGAATGATGTTGTTGAAGCATTGGATGCTAAGGACTATTGTGCTGCACTTTTCTTAGACCTGTCTAAAGCTTTTGACACTGTGGATCATAACATCCTGTGTCATAAGCTCTCAGAAATCGGTTTCTCTGATCACACCATCGGTTGGTTTTCTAACTATCTTTCCAATCGGAGGCAATGTGTTCAACATAACGGTACTTTTTCCAGCTATTTAACAGTTAAAAATGGTGTACCACAAGGCTCAGTTTTAGGACCCACTCTCTTTACAATCTACATAGCTAATGTAGGTCACTGCATCCCTGATGCATCCTTACATTTCTATGCTGATGATACAGTTGTTTATTGCCGAGCTAAAACAGTAGCTAAGGCTTTCCAGTTACTGCAATCCGCTTTTGACATCATCCAGTCAGATTTGTTCCGTCTCAAACTTGTCCTAAATGCTGATAAAACAAAAGGGATGTTTTTTTCAAATAGGAAGGCGGTTCCAGCAGATCCTCCTCTGATTTTATCTTCAAATGGTGTCCCTATTGAGTTTGTTGATTCCTATAAATATCTGGGTATCCTGATCGATTCACATCTCTCTTTTAAACTCCACGTGGAAAACCTAGTGAAGAAACTGAAAGTTAAACTGGGTTTCTTTTTCAGAAACAGATCATGTCTATCACTGAATGTTAGGAAACGCCTTGTATCTGTGACTTTCCTTCCCTCCATTGATTACGGTGACATTCTCTACATGAATGCTCCTACAAGCACCCTGCGGATGTTGGATGTTGTCTATCAAAGTCAAAGTCAACTTTATTGTCAGATCTGCAATATGTACAGTGCAGGACATACACAGGACCGAAATTGCGTTTCTCTCAGTCCCTCGGTGCAACAGTAAACATCTAAACATTGAAACACTGAAACATATAATAATAGACATAAGCATAAAATAGTAAAACTAACACTGTCCTGAGTTTTTTGCATAGTGGTATAAGAGTATGAAAATTTACACCAACTCTAAAACTAAAACATAAATCATCTATCATGGTGCACTAAGATTCATAACTGGTTGTGATTATCGTACCCACCACTGAACCCTGTATTCACTGGTTAACTGGACATCATTAACCTCACGCAGACTCTTCCACTGGTACATTTTCATCTTCAAATCACTTCTTGGTCTGCTGCCCTCTTACATCTCCTCCTACATGTCTTTGCGTGAGTGCAGCTACAGCGTGCGCTCTCAGGGCATGATTACCTGCAGTGTTCCGTCAGTGAGGACTGAACTTGGAAAAAGGGCCTTCTCCTACTCCGCTCCTGCTTCATGGAATATCTTACAAAAAGATCTGAAGCTCTCGAACTTGACTTCTCTAAATGGTTTTCAGAATCTGTTGGAATCCTGGCAAAAACCAATGCAGATTTGTTCCTGTCTTTGATTTTATACATATACCTTATAATGTTTTGCTAGTTTTTTGATACTTTGTTAAAAGGGAAAGGAAGGAAAGGAAGGAAAGAAAGAAAGAAAAAGGTATATACAAGCCCAAAACCAGAAAAGTTGGCACGTTGTGGAAATCGCAAATAAAAACAGAATACAATGACTTGCAAATCTTTTTCAACCTATATTCAATTGAACACACTGCAAAGACCACATACTTAACGTTCGAACTGGTAAACTTTGTTATTTTTTGCAATTATTAGCTCATTTGGAATTTGATGCCTGCAACATGTTTCAAAAAAGCTGGCACAAGTGACAAAGAAGACAGAGAAATTTGAGGAATGCTCATCAAACACTTATTTGGAATATCCCACAGGTGAACATGCAAATTGGGAACAGGTGGGTGCCATGATTGGGTATAAAAGCAGCTTCCTTGACATGCTCAGTCATCCACATAGAAGGATGGGGCGAGGGTCACCACTCTGTGAACAAATGCGTGGGCAAATTGTCGAACAGTTCAAGAACAACTTTTCTCAACGAGCTATTGCAAGGAATTTAGGAATTTCACCATCTACGGTCCGTAATATCATCAAAAGGTTCAGAGAATCTGGAGAAATCACTACACGTAAGGGGCAAGGCCGAAAACCAACATTGAATGCCCGTGACCTTCGATCCCTCAGGCGGTACTGCATCAAAAACCGACATCAGTGTGTAAAAGATATCACCACATGGGCTCAGGAATACTTCAGAAAACCACTGTCAGTAACTACAGTTCGTCGCTACATCTGTAAGTGCAAGTTAAAGCTCTACTATGCAAAGCAAAAGCCATTCATCAACAAGATCCAGAAACGCCGCCGGCTTTGCTGGGCCCGAGCTCATCTGAGATGGACTGATGCAAAGTGGAAAAGTGTTCTGTGGTCTGATGAGTCCACATTTCAAATTGTCTTTGGAAACTGTGGACGTCGTGTCTTACGGACCAAAGAGGAAAAGAACCATCAGGACTGTTATAGGCGCAAAGTTCAAAAGCCAGCATCTGTGATGGTATGGGGGTGCATTAGTGCCCAAGGCATGGGTAACTTACACATCTGTGAAGGCACCATTAATGCTGAAAGGTACATACAGGTTTTGGAGCAACATATGCTGCCATCCAAGCGACGTCTTTTTCATGGACGCCCCAGCTTATTTCAGCAAGACAATGCCAAGCCACATTCTGCACGTGTTACAACAGCGTGGCTTCGTAGCAAAAGAGTGCGGGTCCTCCCCTGGCCTGCCTGCAGTCCAGACCTGTCCCCCATTGAAAATGTGTGGCGCATTATGAAACGTAAAATACGACAACGGAGACCCCGGACTGTTGAACAACTTAAGCTGTACATCAAGCAAGAATGGGGAAGAATTCCACCTGAAAAGCTTCAAAAATTGGTCTCCTCAGTTCCCAAACGTTTACTGAGTGTTGTTAAAAGGAAAGGCGATGTAACACAGTGGTAAATATGTCCCTGTGCCAACTTTTTTGCAATGTGTTGCTGCCATTGAATTCTAAGTTAATGGTTATTTGCAAAACAAAATAAAGTTTCTCCGTTCGAACATTAAATATATTGTCTTTGCATTCTATTCAGTTGAATATGGGTTGAAAAAGATTTGCAAGTCATTGTATTCTGTTTTTATTTGCGATTTGCACAACGTGCCAACTTTTCTGGTTTTGGGCTTGTATATATATATATATATATATATATATATATGTATATATATATATATATATATATATATATATATATATATATGTATGTATGTATGTATGTATGTATGTATGTATGTATGTATGTATGTATGTATGTGTATGTATGTGTATATATATATTTTTTTTTCTCTCTTTTGTTTTCTATTATCGGTGATGTAGTTTGTGTTTTACAGTTAGAAATATTAAGTAGAATTATTCATTTTGTGATCTAGTTTATGTTTTACAGTCAGGAAAATTAAGTAGAATTATTCATTTTGTGATGTAGTTTGTGTATTACAGTTAGGAAAATAGGTAGAACTATTCATTCTGTGATGTATTACAGTTAGGAAAATAGGTAGAACTATTCATTCTGTGATGTTGCTTGAAAGTTATCATTGGTTGAACAAACTGTGAAATAGGGGCAGATATAATAAGATTTCATCTTCTTTCTGCTCCCTTCATTTTATCCTACTTGTAATCTTGTATCTGATGAAACTGTCTTGTATTGTTCTTTTAAAATGAATGAATAAACATCAAATCAAATCAAAATCAAATTCTATTGTTTGTTTGTTTATTGTTTATTGTTTAAGGAAATTCTACCATTGCTGTTCATTGTTCTTTAGTTTTAGCAGGTCGCTTTCGTAAATGAGCCCATGAGGTTCAAAAGATTTACCTGACTAAATAAAGGTTGAATGAATGAATGAATGAATGCTGTTAGATAATGAACAATAAAATAATTTTGCAGCTCCCGTTGTGCAAATAAATCAGAACATTAAAAGAGATAAAATAAAGAGGTACAAATACTGTATATATTATTATTATTTACCCACATATCAACCGGTAGTTTATACGGACATTTTTGGAGTCCAGACAGTTTCAGTTTCATACTGTCCCGCTGTCGCGCATCTGGTAGTAAACTGTCTTCGTATTCATAAGACATCCTTCCAAAGATGTGTGCTACACAAAAATATTAGATTCGACTTTACTAGCAAACAAAACCAGAGCCTCTGAACAAAACGAATTCCAATGGTCTAAACCGTAGTTTACCCCCACAACGAAACCTGATGTTGAAATCACGTGATGCGTGACATCACGTCGACTTCGAGAATGTGTAGCTGTTAGCATCTGTAGCTGATAGCATCTGTAGCTGATAGCATCTGTAGCTGTTAGCATGTGTAGCTGTTAGCATGTGTAGCTGATAGCATCTGTAGCTGTTAGCATCTGTAGCTGTATAGCATCTGTAGCTGATAGCATCTGTAGCTGATAGCATCTGTAGCTGTTAGCATCTGTAGCTGTTAGCATCTGTAGCTGATAGCATCTGTAGCTGTTAGCATCTGTAGCTGTTAGCATCTGTAGCTGTTAGCATGTGTAGCTGTTAGCGTGTGTAGCTGTTAGCGTGTGTAGCTGTTAGCGTGTGTAGCTGTTAGCATTTGTAGCTGATAGCATCTGTAGTAGTTGATATCATCTGTAGCTGTTAGCATGTGTAGCTGTTAGCATCTGTAGCTGATAGCATCTGTAGCTGATAGCATCTGTAGCTGTTAGCATGTGTAGCTGTTAGCAGCTACGTCTCGTTGTCGCGTGCTTGGATAATCTAGTCTCGTGACTGTGTGTGTGTTTTTCTGTGTAGGAGCAGGAGCTTCACGTCAGACCTCCACCAACCACATGTTTGTTCTCTAACAGGTATGGTTGTAATTTCTAGTAAAATTGTTCAATATTATACTTCGGTCCAGCAGCCTCCACTTCTAAAAGTCAGCGCTCACGTGGTTTGGTTGTGCATGCGCTAACACCATGAATTAGATAGTCACTCTTGCAAGGTTCTTTCAAAATAAAAGCTGATGTGTGTCTCCTGTTGGTACAAACTCTGTACAGGAAACCCGATTTACGAACGAGTTAGGGACCTAAGAACGGTTCGCAGCTCGATTCTGCCGTAGCTAGGGGGTGAAAATTATTTAAAATTTTTTTTATCATGCTAACGGAGCGCGCGCACACATTTAAGCATGTAATGTACAGTAGTGTACTGTAATGTTAAACATTGCTATTCACATTTACAGAATAAATAAAAATATATTTTCTTACTTTGAGATGGTCAAAGCCGACATCTTAGGTTGCCATGCGTTGATTGTTGTCGGGCCGAGCAGCGCGGGGGCCGGCGAGCCACCGCAGCTGCTCCAGACCTGTGTTAGCTAGCTGGCTAGCTTCTGCTAGCCAAGCCATGAGCTGGTGTTGGAGCGGCGGCGCGATCAATCTGCAGCTGCTGCTCCAGCCGAGACGTCCACAGAGCGATTCCAGCTAGTAATTAATCCATATGATGCGATCCTGGGGCCTCATGTATCAACCGTGCGTGCGCACAAAAACATTGCGCACGTCACTTTCCACGCAAAACCCCGTATGTAACAAAAATGAAATGAACGTGAATATCTGCGCATCCAAGTACATATCCACGCCTGCTCCAGAGCACGCGTACGCACGTTTCTGTGGTTTGTGTTCCTTTGGCGACACTTACAGGTGATTCTGGAAACTGTCCATGAAGGGGAAATAATGAATATTTCCACCCAAACACACATGATTACATCCACATGGACGCAATCAGAATATAACCCGCAAAAAATATAATAAACAGAAAGACTGAACAGTACTGCACAGCTTAAATTCTTGTTTCCTGTTCATTTTTAGCTGTTTTAGCAGTTGAAGAACGTGATGCATGATGGGACAAGACGACATTCCTCTGGGTATATTTAAATGAAAACAACGTTTTACTTTTTTTTAATTCATTCCAGATCTAAAGAACACAAGAAAACCATTTAAGAAAACACCCACAAGAAGTCCTCTTTTTCCTTCATGTCATGTATTGTTTAATTTCATGTTGTTCATTCTAAATAGTTTTCTTGTGTTCTCCTGGAATGTGCGTTATAAAATGATGTCATCATTATTATTATTATTATTATTAACTGTTCATGATGTGAAAATGAGTAATATTCCCACCAAACACACGATTGACAAGTATTACATCCACATGACGCAGTGAAATAAAGGACGCGCAAAGTTGTGCCAAAAATATATTTAACAGGAACGGATTCATTCAGCCTTACTGGAGGATATAATAAATAGTGTGACACGCAGAGCATTTATTTATAAACAGATATGATTTTCTGATCTATGATATGGCTTATCAGCCGTTTTCAGAATCCTTTTTCATTTTGGCACTGCTGCGCTCTGGAGCAACACCGTGCACAACGCGTGCAGAAGCAGCGATCAAACTGTTCCCGAGCTTTCCTGAGGGAGCTGGCAGGTCGATCGGGACTGTGCCAGTCCAGTCCACACAAAGCCTGATCATATCCAATGGAATGTCTCATCCATTCCAAAGGCTGTCATGGTCGCGCTTTGGAGCGCGCACGCACCCTCGCCACACGGCAGTGGAGGTGTTACATAATCTGCGTTCATTGTAGATTTCTCCAAAATGACACGTGAAAGTACACCATATATAACTTGTAGGAGAGCAAAAGATTCACAGACAGACTGCGCACAAAGGCTGCGGTGCGCGCAGCGTTTGGAGACTCCAACATCACGTCATGTCAAAACTCTCCATGAGGCGCACAAACTCGTTTCTTCATATCATCTATTAAATAAACAAAGATCTATGTTCTACCAAACATCCAAGTAAGTTCCTCTGTGTTTACAGTAATTATGGTAATAAACTCGTGCGCAAAGTTAATATTTTCACTCAGAATGAATGGATGTGCCGTTGCGCACCAAAGCAGGGTGCGCGCACACACAAATACCGACACACAATCACTCGTTCTTTGCGTGATGAACACATTTTATTACTATTCTTACTTAGGATTATTTTCCTCACTCATATTATATTAAATTCATTATTTTCCTGAATCTAGAAATGATTTCTGATCGCGCAGGGATCAAACAAACATGTCCTTCACACATGCAGGAAGTAATTTGCATCTGTTTAACATATGTAAATGAAGGCGTGTCAGGGGAGGTGTCTCACGTGCGCTCAGTTCCACGTTGGTTGTGATGTACAAAAGGAATGTGCGTGGATTCAGGTGTACGCACAGTTTGATACATCTGGATTATTTTGTGCGTACACACTTTTCTGGATTTGACCGTACGTCACTTTTCAGTAGGAAATCCACGCAAGTCTTTGTACATGAGGCCCCTGGTCACCAGTGTTCAAAGGCCGGCTCCCGTGTTAGCTTCTGGAGCTAGCCAGGCCAGAGCCTGGCCGGAGGTGTTCGCGAGGCGGCCTGGTACGATCGGCGATAAATCCGCTGCTGCCTGAGACATCCACAAAGTTCACAGAGGCGTTTCCAGCTAGTAATTAATCCATATGAAGCCATCCTGGTCACCAGTGTTCAAAGACCGGCTCCCGGCAGCTAACCTAAAATGGCGTCCGGTGTTCTACATTAATTTGTGACCGGAGACCCCCGTGACTGAACCTAAAATGGCGTCCGGTGTTCTACATTAATTTGTGACCGTGTAAACTGAAGACCTACTTCCTGCTGCCCAAGATTGCTCAAAAATGATCAGAAATGATAATTTTTATCATAATTATTATTAAGGCTTCACGATTAATCGCATTTGCTATTATCTCGCGATATGTTAAAACGCGATTCACTAATCGCACGGGCTGCGATTTGACTGGTCACGCTTCTCTGCATCACACCGGTCTGGCGCGCGCAGCTCTGAGTGAAGCAAAACAGAGAAAGAGCAGGGAGGAGGAGACCGTGCGTTCCAACACTGTTGCTTCAGGCTCGACTGAAGTCATGAAAGTTATAAATTCAGGTAAGTTAGCTCATTTAAACGTGTATCTGAGAGCGCAAGCTGGTCACGTGACTTGGTAGTGAGCCGGTTTGGCCGCGCGCAGCTCTGAGGAGCAAAACAGAGAGAGAGCAAGGATGGACTAGACTATGCGTTCCAACACTGTTGTTTCAGGCTCGACTGAAGTCATAAAAGTTATAAATTCAGGTAAGTTAGCTCATTTAAACGTGTATCTGAGCTTAGTCGCTGAGACACCGAGACTGCGGGAGATAAACAAAGCGCAAGCTGGTCATGTGACCGGGTCTGTTTTGCAAGCTTCTGCGTGAAAAAGCGCATTAATTATCTGATTTAAAAAAAACAGTTGTGTCGTTAGTGATATGAATTAATACAGAACCAGTAAAAATAATCGCATTTTAAATCGCAATCGCAATTTATAGAAAAAAAATCGCAATTAGATTATTTTGCAAAATCGTTCAGCCCTAATCATTATTTATAAAGCCTTTAAAACAACCACATCTGCAACAAAGTGATGTACACATGAAATTAAGAACATTTAAACACAAAAAAAAATATATATATATTTTTTAATACAGTAATATCATATTTTTATTAAATATGATACGTTTGTAGGTCCCGTTGTTCGTAGGTTGATGGAGTCGTAACTAGGGGGTTACCTGTACATAGAACACATGTTAGCACTGGAAGCTGTAATAGGACCAACATTCCTGCTCAGCTGTTTCCACTAAAAGTTTGAATGTCGCCCCCATATCCAAAGAGTAGAGAACTTTTTGTGTTGCTAAGTTAAATAAATAAAAAACTCCAATGTGTTTTTCATGTTTTGACTCTAGATGATTGAAGTCATTCTTGCTGGTCTATGTTCATAAATTATTTTTAATGTCCTCCTGTGAATATGGATCCATAATATTTAACTTTTGTCTCTGTTAAGTGGTTATTTGTATGTTCATTATGTGAGAATGTTAAATTGTTTCCCCTGAAGTTTCCATTAATATTAAAAAGAAACTCTTAGTTTCCAGTGACCAGTCTCACTTCAGGCTGACTGTAGAACATCTCCAGATGTTATTCACCAAATGTCACCAAGATCTCATTTGGAATTTCAAAATAAAGGCCCTCCAAAGTTGGACAGTTTCCATGTAATTTTCCCTAAGTTGCTGTGTTTGTTGCTCGTTCTTCAGGATGTTGTAGAAACAGTGAGGGTAAGTACGACTTTACCACAAATCACATCATTAATGTGCAGAAAGTTGGTCTCGTTGAAATGCAACATAGTTCAAGTAAAAACAGGAATGTTTAATTTAAAATAATTTATATGTTTAATATTTTTAATTGACAATAACCATTTGGAAAAACAACAGTTAAAATTGTACATTAATTTCAGAAATTACATTTATAGCATTTTAACACCGAGCGTTTCTTTTTACTGGTAAATTTTGAGAATTATAAGAGCTTTGTGTTATTTGTCCATGTCGACCAAAATCACTGGAGGTTTCTGGTTAGTGTTAGCCTGGTTAAAACCAGACCCTGTCCTTCACTTCGCTTCAGACAAGGGTCTGGTTTTAACCTGGCTAGTCTGGGACCTCTCCATTTTAAAACGATTCTTGCTGGAGGCGTTGGCCTCTGCTGAGGAACAAAACCATTGGATATTTTGAACAGGGAAAGCATTCTGCTCCCTCCCCTCAGAGCCACCCCCCGTGCTCTGGTGAACTTGACAACTGCTCCGCCTCCTGCAGCTTTTCTCTCGCTGCTGGCTGCCGCGCTGGAAATCCTGTGTTTATATGTTATAAAACGTTTAAATAAAATAAAACCATGGATCGCTGGTCCAGCTCACCAGAAGACCAGAAAATCTGATGGGACTCGGGCAGCAACGTAAAACCCGAGTTTAATTCTCTCAGCCATTTCCTTGTTCATTTCAGCGGAGGGAGAGAAGGAGGAGGGAGCGAGCGATCACTTGACTTTTGGCCAAAAAAAACAAAAGAAAACTCCAGATAAGGGATTAAGAAGGTGCTGAAGGACTGTGCAGGGGAACTCGCAGCGGTCTTCACGGACATCTTTAACATCTCACTGAGCCAGGCCATCGTCCCCACCTGTTTCAAAGCCACCACCATCATCCCTGTCCCAAAGAAGGCAACGCCCGCATGCCTCAATGACTATCGCCCAGTAGCACTCACCCCCATCCTGATGAAGTGCTTTGAACGGCTAGTCATGAAAAGCATCACATCTGTCCTCCCTGACTCCCTGGATCCCTTCCAATTTGCATACCGACCTAATCGCTCAACCGACGATGCCATCTCCTCTGCCCTTCACACAGCTCTCACACATCTGGACACGAAGGACTCCTATGTTAGAATGTTGTTCATCGACTTCAGCTCGGCATTTAACACCATCATCCCCCAACAGCTCATCCTTAAACTGGACAGTCTGGGGCTGAACACCTCAATGTGTAACTGGCTGCTAGACTTCCTGACCGGGAGACCACAGACAGTACGGATCGGGAGTAACACATCTAGCACCATCACATTGAACACAGGGGCCCCACAAGGATGTGTGCTGAGCCCCCTTCTATTCACCCTGCTAACACACGACTGCACACCATCGTACAGCTCCAACCACTTCATCAAGTTTGCGGACGACACAACAGTGGTAGGTCTCATCAGCAACAACGATGAGACGGACTACAGGAACGAGGTGAGCCGCTTGGCCTTGTGGTGCGGACACAACAATCTCACTCTCAACGTGGAGAAGACAAAGGAGATTGTTGTGGACTTCAGGAAGAGGGATGCCCAACATCCCCCTCTGACCATCAACAGCACCGCAGTGGAGAGAGTAGACAGCACCAAGTTCCTGGGAGTGCACGTCTCAAAGGACCTGTCCTGGAGCAGGAACACTGCAGCACTGGCCAAGAAGGCTCACCAGCGTCTCTACTTTCTCCGCAAGCTGAAAAGGGCTGGAGCTTCAACCTCCATCATGAGCACCTTCTACAGAGGTGCCATAGAAAGTGTCCTGACCAGCTGCATCACTGTGTGGTTTGGTGCATGTACTGCATCATGCCGCAAGAGCCTCCAGCGCATTGTGAGAGCAGCTGAGAAGATCGTGGGCACCTCCTTGCCCTCACTGCAGGACTTACACAGCAAACGCCTCACTCGGAAAGCCCACCGCATGGCAGGTGATCCCACACACCCACTACACAGCTGCTTCAGACTGCTGCCATCAGGGAGGAGACTGAGGAGTCTCCAGGCTCGAACCAGCAGACTGAGAGACAGCTCTGTTCATCAGGCAGTCAGAATGCTAAACACTCTGCCTGCTCTGCCTCCCCTCCCATTTGAACTGCCTTAACACTAAAACTTTCTCACATATTATCACTCAACACAAAGTTTTTAACACTAGACTCTGTCATCAAACGGGTTGATCACTGAACTCTCGGTCATGTGCTCATACAGTTTGCACTACTTCTCATACTTGCACTAATGTCTGTATTACATCACTGCCTATAATCATAATACTGTTTACATTCTCTGTTTACATTTATTAATACTGTTTACTTTTATTACTACTGCCTACATGTAATTACTACTGTTTACATTTATTTACACTACTCTAGTATCTACACCACTGCTGGTACATATACAGTGTGCTCTGAACGGTCTTATTTAGGGATGCCCAATGTGCCTTACTGCATATGCCACTTTTTGCCTCTACAACAACATCAACTACTACCTCATACATATACTGTGTACATTGACTCATACGCTGCTTTGCCACTTTGCAAATGTCAATGCTAGAAACCTTTAGTTTATTTTAGTTATACTTTTTATACTCTTTTTTTATACTAGTATGCAAAAACTCAGGACAATATTATGTTCATTAAATGTTTAATGTTTTAGTTTTAGAGTTGGTGTAAATTTTCATACTCTTATACCACTATGCAAAAAACTCAGGACAGTGTTAGGTTTACTATTTTATGCTTATGTCTATTATTATATGTTTCAGTGTTTCAATGTTTAGATGTTTACTGTTGCACCGAGGGACTGAGAGAAACGCAATTTCGGTCCTGTGTATGTCCTGCACTGTACATATTGCAGATCTGACAATAAAGTTGACTTTGACTTTGATATAAAACAGTCCTGCATCGCTTTGAATGAGAACATTCCGCTGCTCGCTGGCTGCTCGCTGGCTGCTCGCTGGCTGCTCGCTGGCTGCTCGCTGGCTGCTCGCTGGCTGCTCGCTGGCTGCTCGCTGGCTGCGCGCTGGCTGCTCGCTGGCTGCTCGCTGGCTGCTCGCTGGCTGCGCGCTGGCTGCGCGCTGGCTGCGCGCTGGCTGCGCGCTGGCTGCGCGCTGGCTGCGCGATAGGGCTCTGCGCGCTGGGACAGGTGGGGGCGTGGGTTAGGGTCCAAAACTCCGCCCCTTCTATTCTCTGATTGGTCCGAACAAAATTCTACCGGAGAAATCGTTGTGAATGGGAGAAGTCCCAGACTGTGCAGTGAAGGGAAATGAGAATTGAGCGGAGCTGTGCAGGAAGGCGAGGGCCAGGCTATGTTAGTGTGTATAAAAATTATACTTATTGTTCTCTGAGAACATTTTAATTTAAAGTTTCACATTTTGATTTGTACAGAAACTCTGTGAACCACACAGTCTTTGTGGTGGATCAAGTTCAGCAGAAACAATTCAAAACCTGCTGCAAAATAGAATAGAAGAGACCTTTATTATCATTGCACATGAATACAGTGAAATCTGGGTTTGCTTCCCAGAACAAAAGTAAAAACAGTAAAATATAAAACAATATAAAAATATAAACTGTATTAAAGTTAATAACAGGTTTGAAACTCTCCAAATGTGCAACACAAGCAGATTGATATTACACCACTTGTCCCTTATTCAGTTTTTATTACAGATTTTGTTAAGTTCAGTAACGGTGGACAGATAAAAACTATATTTAAATCTGTTTGTTCTTGTCTTGATTAGGCATGTAACGAGATCTCGTACGAGATCTCGCGATATTAAACTCCCGCGATATCTCTCGTTGAGAGGTAACGTTGTCTCGCGAGATGCTAATGCTAGCGCTAGCAGAGCCCCTAGCAAGTCAGCGTCACGGACAGCATGGCTTCGCCGGATGAAGTTGCTATAGAAGACGCCCCAACTACTGATGGAGGGTCCCGGTGCCGCAGACGAGACGCCTCTACATTGATGGAGGGTCCCGGCGCTGCCGACGCTGCCCCGAATGTAAAGACACGCGTGTAAACACCGGTGTGACCGGTGTTGCCAGATAGAGTCCCACCCACCCAAAGCACTCTTTACCCGCAAAAGTCAGAAGGAAAATCGCGGTGAACCGCCCAATCTGGCAACACTGGTGAGTGACGGCTGCAGATTCAGCGCTGATGCGGATATTTATGTTCAATTTTTGGAAAGTCCTGCGTGAATATCTATTTTTTTTAACAAAGTTGAACGTTCTAAGGTCTAAGGAGATTCAATCAGTAAAATGAAGACATCAGTTGGGTTTGTAATACATGTTAAAACAGAATAAAAGCCTTTTTGCGGCATAAAACCGATCTTTGAAGTTTTCTTGAACTAATGTTAAAATCTCGTCTCGTTCTCGCGAGATCTGTGATTTGTCTCATCTCGTCTCGTGAATTTTGTGTATCGTTACACCCCTAGTCTTGATTGATCTTTACCTTTTCCCTGTTGGTAACAGTTCTCATATTATATAATAAATAATAATATAAATAAATCATCCACAAATAATTTTGTAACAACAGCAAGTATGATGTCATTAACAGCTTTTATTTTGAAAACTCACAAAGGTTACCATAATTCATAGTGTTTGTGTGCACAACAAAAACATCATTTTGGAAGTGGAGACTGGCTTGACGGCATTTTTTACTGCCTGATGTTCTCAGAGTTGGGGCAGGAGCTACATGTCAGACCACCAACCACATGTTTTTTTTTTCTGTTACAGATGAAGTTCATGTTAATAAATTGTGTGAAGCTGAGAAGAGTTCCTGGGTGAGCGATTCATCAGTTCACTGGTATCAAACCAAACGTCAGGGTTACACAGGTATGTATTCATTTACTGCAGTCTAAAGTGAAGTGTGGAGCTAAGCTGTGTTAGGAACTGTTTGGATCCTGTGGTCAAGCTGTCCACGATTCAGATTTTTAAAATCTTGCTCTTCTTCACAGCTTGTTACAGCATCACGATGCGTTCAATTTCAACTAGAAAATACACTCCGCTACACCAACATATCCAGGAATTCAGAAATATAAACTTTCTGGTAAATTAGTTTAAATATTTCTTGACATATCATCAGAACAGTTACTTCAATACTGTCCACTTATCAAAATACTCTTAACAAACAAAAACTCACATCAACAAGTTTCATTCAAAAGAATATTGTAAGCAGTTTTACTGTGATATATTTACTGGTACATGCACATACTGTCAAAAGAACTTCTGTAACTCACTAGGAAAAATAAGTTTAATTTTAAGTTTCGTCCTTCAGATTATAAACTCTTATTTGTCACAGGTGTTGAGAAATTCCAGAAGTTTGTTAAACTCAGTTCTGGTGGTTTTGCAGTGATGACAGGATGCATCCATGCAGCCTACGTGAATTATAATTCTGTGTACAGGCTGGGGAGTTTTCCAAGAATGATGAGGACTGTGGCTCCTTGGATACAAATTGTAATGGCATTGAAGTAATGCATTTATTGTGGGACTGAATAACTGTGAATGAGCGTGGTCGGATGAAAAAGGGTGTGAAGAGATGCTGATGGTGGACAATTGAGGCTGTGTGGAGGGGAGGGGTGGTGGAGATTTGAGGATTTTTGTGCCAGTGACAAAGACGATGGAAAAGGACAGGCGAGCTGTGGTACTAGTATGATCTGTTTTGTGGAGACATGGTGAGGCCCGGTACAAGAAGTTCGGAGGGGTGAGTATTTTGAAGAAAAAGTTAAGTTAATCAGTCCCCGAGGCTCAATGGGATTAACCTGTATAAATAAAGGTTGAATTAAAGTTTGCTGTGGACTTTGGGCATCCCCAGCCAGGAGGGAGAAGTCTTGCAGACTGAAAGTGTTGAATCAGTTTTTCTGGCAGATGCTATGATGCACTGAATGATGGAAGTGTTTGTCTCTCCAGTTGTGAGTAATGCTCCAGGACTGGGTTGTAGGCTCAGAGGGAGTGGAGGTGGCCACAAAATTCAGCTTGACCCAAAACAAGGCATCAATGCCAGCTGGAACGGACTGCCACAGCTCAGTGGTCAACCAGTTCAGTAAGAATAAAAAGTAAAGCACGCACAGGTGTAGGGCTGGGCGATATATCGATATTTTTAAAATATCGAGATTTTTTCTAAAGAGATACAAGACGAGACTATATCGTTTATATCGAGAATTATCCTCCTGCTGTCTGCTTTCTCCCACTCGCCCCCCTCCTTCTCCTTCGCTGAACACAGACCCAGCCCCTCCTTCCTGCCTGCAGGAGGGCGGAGCCGCGGACAGTGTTGCCAGATTGGGCGGTTTACCGCCATTTGTGCTGTTTTCATCTACTTTGCGGCTAAAAATAGCTCTGGGCGGGTGGGGATAATTTGGGCTGATTTGGAGTCAGATCGGCCGTTTTTGAGTTAAACTATTAAATACATTTCAAACTAGGGCTGGGCCATATCATATCGTTACCGGTAATACCGGTATAAAAAGCTTGCCCGGGCAAAAATCTTATATCATGATATGCTAATTTCATGACGTAATACATCAGGGCGCCCCGCCCCTTAACACCCGAGCGCTTTAACAAATGTTAAAAACAACGCGCGCGCGTCTCAGCTTCTCTCCCCCCCTGCTCTGCAGGCAGCTGTCCCCCCGCCCCGCTCCGCTCTGAGCAGCCGTGTCCTCGCTGTAAACTGTGTTACAAACACGCGCGGCTCCACAGTCACTCCTGTGATGTTTCTCTGCACGCTCAATAACCTTGCTGGTTTGTAGCAGACGTTGCTTTATTGTTTAAGCTGCACAAATACACTTAACAGACTGCATGATCCTCCACCGCTCCGTTCTCTGACTTTCTTTCACACCCGAACCTGCGCGCCTACGTCACGCTCTCACTCGCGGTGCGTTCACTGGCACTCTGTAATATACATGCACAACACTGCTGTATACATTACAACTCCATCAGAGACAGATCAGTTAAAAAAAATGAATCAGAGGAATGACACAAACTTCATTTTATTTAGGCTAGTTGTTTTAGGAAACTACACCTGCACTTTAAAAATGATTGTTATTTAGATTGGAAAAAGTCTGCACAAAATATAGATAACACCACAAAAACTAAAGTGCAGGTGTAGTTTTACTTGGAGACTAAATACTTTACTAAATAAAGTAATTTCAGTAAAATTACCCCTTGTTGTTTTTAAAAATTTTATATAATACTGCAAAGCAACATGTTAAGTTAATTTTGTCAAATAAATACATTAGATTTTTTTTTAGGTTATATCACGAAAGTTATCGTTATCGTGATAATACTCTGAAATATCACAATATAATTTTTGAGCCATATCGCCCACCCCTAAGCAGAGGTATTGAACGCCTTTTTTGATTTTGTCATGTCCTGGTCTGGATGACTGAGAATCTTCACCAGCATATAAACTTCCTGCTATTCCAAAATCCTGGGGACAGAGGGACTGGCGAAGGAGCGGACGCCATCTTGCCAACTAAGACAAAGGACAGGTGAACTACCAAGAAGGGTCAAGGTTTTCTTTGGAGTAAGGTATCGCAAAACCACGCATCATCATCACATCAGGCCTGCAACTGTTGTTTTTTTTTTCTTGTTGGGACTATATAAAAATGTATTAAGGCCGGCTTAGGTGGACATTGAGGTGTGGGCCCACAGTAATTAATAACGGGTTGGTAAAACCAAAAGACTGAAACATTTGCATTTTGTGAATTTATTGTTGTGTATAATACATGTTCAAAAGTTCAAGTTTCATACCGTGTGTGTGTTTGATTTCCTGTAGAATAGTATTTGGAGTTTATTATTATTATTCAGCCTCTACCTGATTGGATGAGTGGAATAGAAAGCACTGGTGAATTATTATTTTAAGGTGAACGAAACTCAACATAAGTTTAAACACGAGAGTGTATTAAGAATTGTTATTTTAACAAACTTAGAGCCCTTACCTACTTCAGAAAGGTATAGTTGGGCTACACAAGCCTCTGGCAGCAGCAGCTTGGAACTAAATCACAGAATAAAGTATTTGACGTCACAAGGTCTTTTTTCATTAGTACCGTATTTTCCGCCTGATAGGTCGCACCGTTATATAGATCGCTTTGTCCAATTATTGGCAAAAATTTGGAAAAATCCATAAACGAGTTGCACCTTTATTTAGGTCGCATCTATTATGCATCACCGCTACGCTACAAGTCAACGCCTAATTTGCCCTGCTGAAAATGGCGGCCACAAAAGCGAGCGAGCACGGAAGGACTTTACAAGATTAACACGGTAAAAACAATTATTTGTTTGCTAAAATATAGCTGACATTATAGCACAAGGGTTCAACCGTCCCTTAATAAATTCACGAAATGGTCTAA
>JBBPBX010061114.1:10891-21223 GCA_038048925.1 Garcialebias charrua
TCAGTTTAAACTTTTGATCTGTGATTTGTGTTCTATTCTAAATAAAATATTAAATGTTGGCACCTCCACATCATTGCATTCAGTTTTTATTCACAATTTGTTTAGTCTCCCAACTTTTTTGGAATCCGGTTTGTATTTACTCTGAATAAAATCATAGCAACAAATTTATCTCTCATGCAGATTGTATTGTATATTTACAGGAAAGTTTTGCTCTTAAAAATGGCCTGAGTTGAATCTGGGGGGACAATTTACTTTTTAATGTGTGAACTAATTACTGTACTGTGATCAATGTATGAAGGTAATTAAATTGCACAAGCAATAAAACAAATTAACCACGGTCTCTTGAGTGTTAATAAACTGCAGTTGTGAGACAAATATCACAATGTTTCTGGGGTGAGTCCTGTCATGCGTCATGTCTTTGTGCAGGTCACAGTGCAGACTTTCAGAGCTTGTAGTTTCTCAGGCTGCAGGAATGCATGAAACTTAATCTTAATTGGTGCGTTGGAGCTGAATGTCTCCCCAGACAGATGCCAGTTACACTCGCTGCGGTTTGACGTTGAAATGGTCACAACCGGTTATTGAATATTTTTTTCACTGCTAGGCAAGCCTGTCATTAAATAAGCAGTGCGCTGTTTTGAAGGCAGCATTGCCTTTTTGATGTCCGCAAACCAAAAAGATGAGTTTTGTTTGAAGCACAGTGTCACCCACACATAAATGCAACATCCTGACATCTGACTTTTGCTCTCGTCTTGTCACATACAGTTGGAAATGGAAGATGAGGACACAATTGACGTGTTTCAGCAACAGACAGGGGGCCTGATTTAAAACAGCCACACCTTGCCACCATTTGCTTCACCAGCCGGTGACACCAAGCGGCTGATCGACTTCAACTCGTCCAACTCTCTCAGCAGAATTCCACACCGAACATGCTGTATAATATTTTTATCCACGCCCGTTACTTTTTTGTCTTTGTGCATAAACTACATCCATACAGCCTTGCATTATGACTTTCATGCTGTATTGTGGTAGCTGCGTAGGAGCTTCCATCCCAGTTCGAAGTGTTGTTCTGAAGATGCAGGTGAAGAGAATTGACAAGACTCTTATTTTACGAATAATAAGCTTGGTAATTAATTATCCATCAAGTCTATTCAAGTTAGACAGTTTTGGAACTGGCTCTCACATTGTGAGCAGTTCACCTGCTTTGAGGACACAACCAGGTTACCGTTTAGTCCCTGTTATCTAAAATAAATATTTCATTTTATATACTTTTTTATATTGTACTGGATGTTTAGAATAATCGTTTTACATGTTCACTTCAAATTTTGGGAAGCTTAAAGGGATGTTTCAGTTAAATACACATCTGTATTGTCTATTAAAATGCCTGTTAAAATAAAGTTGTCTTTTTTCCCAAATATTGTTCTTGTTTTTATTATTTTTGGTTTATTATCGTTGGAATTAATAATTTTTCCAGAATTAAATTACAGTTTAAAAGGAACTGAAATGTTTGTTAAACCTAGATACTGTATAGGGCTACCGTAGTTTGAAGGGACATTTTATTTCTAATAAGGGAGTGGAATTGTGGAATGTTTTGGATAAGGATGTTAAAGATATAAACTATGACGAAATTCAAAAAAATTATTAAGTCTAAACTGCTAGCAAAATATTAAAGTAATGCATCCTAATGTATTTGTTAATTATTGAGTGGGAAATGTTACTAAATTGATCTGTTGTTTCTGGAAGATTATTGTTTAAATTGTTTGTAAAAAAAAAATGCAGACAAAATAAGACATTTTTCTTCTTTCTGCCACCTTTCATTTTATATATTTTGATTATTTCACATATTTATGAAATGTTTTTCCCCCCATATCTTTCATGTTGTTTTTTTTATATGTAAAATGAATAAAAACTTTAAAAAAAAATATTGATAAGTGAATTAAAATAAAATGATAAGTGAATTAAAATAAATGTATGATATTTTATCATGTTTTGTTAATGATTGCTGTAGAATATGGCCTCAGGGATGCAAGTACCCCTCGCTGCAGCCTGCAGGACGGGGCGGGGTCGTGCCCGAGGGCCGAGCCATACCATATATGGAAGTAGCGCCATTGCACTCCGGAAATAAAGGGGGCGCCATTTCCTATACCAGCCTTTTAGAAAATACAGTTAAAAAAACGCACAGAAATGAACAATCCATCAGTAAATACACTAACAACACAAGAAAACTTATAATTATTGAAACTGACTACTGATTTATTAATTTTTAGGCTTTGTTCTATGGATTAAGCACTTCTTATTAGTTATTTCATTTAAAAAAATGTTGAAAAAATGAGTGATCTTTACAAATCGGCATATGGACAGAAAATTATTCAAATATATAATTGATAAATGACATGGTATAAATGACATGGTATGTTATTTATGAAATACAGTAGCCTAGGCTGTATACTGTACTATGTTGGATCTCTTTCTTTCTTGGATCACAAAACACAGTAGCCTGGTATCAATCTTAAATTTCTTTTGCAAATGTCATAACAAGGGTAAACTTAATTCAAGTTTGAAATTACACTCTTTTGTAAGACTCGAAAAGAAGGTCATATTATCCAACTGATTGTTTTCTTCTCAGTGTTGAAGGAAAGTCAGAGTTACTGTTATGAATTGGTCATTAAAGTGCTGAATGTTATCATGATCAACAATTAGTTGTGTGTTGTATGTGTTCAGGTATGTATCTACCTACATGAAATCATCAATTCAATCAGAAATAACCACACTAAAAACTATATTACTATTTACCTAATAAAAGACTACACAATGTGTAGTGTCTTTAAAAGTCAATAGTAAACAACCCCAAGACATTTCTTCACTACCATAAATAGAACCATTCTACTTTATGAAATATTTTTTTTTAAATCAGGATCTGTTGTTCTCAGGCAGGTTTGAATGTGGTGAGAAAATTTATAAATAACTTTCCAGTAGGCTATTACAGAACCCTTTTACCAAATTCTGATATCAGCAGTCGATATTCACCTCTCATGTCGTTTCAGTACAGATCTTATGAGGAAAATTAGCTATGCCAGAAACTGTTTTTAAATAAACTCTTACCATTTGAATATCAGAATCAGAATCAGGTTTATTGGCCAAGTATGTTGACACACACAAGGAATTTGTTTCTGGCTGTTCGTGTCTCTCTAGAAAGTGTCTCTCTAAAAATGCTAAAAACTATACAAAAAAAAAACGTACAAATAATACACAAAATACATAAGGATTCACATCACATGGGGGTTGTGAATGGGTTGGGGGTCACGCTGATGGATGTCTGATGATCAGCTGTTGATGATGGTGATGACCTGGGGGAAGAAACTGTTCTTGTGTCTGACAGTCTTAGTGGACAGAGATCTGTAGCGTCTGCCAGACGGGAGAAGTTGGAACATGTTGTGACCCGGGTGTGTGGAGTCTGTGATGATTTTTCCAGCCCGTTTCCTGGTTCTTGCGTGGTACAAGTCCTGAATGGAGGGCAGTGAAGCCCCGATGAATTTCTCAGCTGTCCTCACTGTTCGCTGCAGCCTGTTCCTGTCCTGCCTTGTGGCTGCTCCAAACCAGACTGTGATGGATGTACACAGGATGGACTCAATGACTGCAGTGTAGAACTGGATCAGCAGCTCCTGAGGCAGGTCCAGCTTCCTCAACTGGCGTAGGAAGTACAGTCTCTGCTGGGCCTTTTTGAGGATGGAGGTGATGTTGTGCTCCCACTTCAGGTCATGTGAGATGGTGGTTCCCAGGAACCTGAAGGACTCTACCGTAGACACGGGGCTGTTGAAGATTTTGAGGGGCAGCAGTTCTGGGGGGTGTCTCCTGAAGTCCACTCTCATCTCTACTGTCTTCAGTGTGTTCAGCTCCAGTTTGTTCAGGCTGCACCAGGACATCAGTCGTTCCACCTCCTGTCGGTACGCAGACTCGTCGTCATCACTGATAAGTCCAATGACTGTAGTGTCATCTGCGAACTTCAGGAGTTTAACAGACGGGTCATTAGAGGTGCAGTCATTGGTGTATAGAGAGAAGAGCAGTGGAGAGAGCACACAACCCTGAGGGGCACCAATGCTGATGGACTGTGAGGAGGACATGATTTTCCCCAACTGCACCTGCTGCGTCCTACCTGTTAGGAAGCTGGTGATCCACTGACACATGGCAGGAGAAACAGTGAGCTGGGAGAGTTTTGTGGAGAGAATGTCTGGGACAATAGTGTTAAATGCTGAACTAAAATCAAGAAACAGGATTCTTGCATAAGTCCCCGGGTGGTCTAGATGTTGCAGGATGAAATGCAGTCCCATGTTGACTGCATCATCCACTGACACAAATATGATGGCAGATTACCATTCATTGGATCAAAATTGATCATATCTAAACACACATGCAATCTTTAATAATTCCTATTAAAACCAATGACATAGTCTAGAGGTCCAGAATTTTATTCGACAATGTAGACAGATAAATGGACCATCTGCTGAAATGGTGGGCTTGTCATTTCTTCGCCAGAGACTGTCCATGCTGAGAAAGCTCTCCAGAGGTCAATGAATAGTTCATCAATAATGAACTGTACAGACAGCGGCAACGCTGTTAAAGCTGAATGTGGTAACACAAGGTCAGAACATCACTGAAACTCAGTTTTATATCGACAACCACTGCTTTTTATTTCATTGATGAAGAAGAGTTGTTTTATCATGACCTCTCAACCCCACTGGTCATGATTCCTCCTGAACTGAACACTGTTCTGAAAAAGCTTTCTCAGAGTCAAGTTATATAACTTCCATTAATATGTCCTTGTTCTGCAGATAATGCTGACATAACTGGTTAATGTTTCTTTGAATCATCTAAAAAACAAAAGTCATAAAATTTTTGTGACATGATTTTCCTTTGTAAATGTATTGTATATTATGCAACCTGAATATTTATCTGAGCCGTCATTCATTTTAACCTCCAGTGTACTGTAGGAAAAATGCGTTGTTCAAAATGGTATGTCCGAATAAACTGGAATCAGCTGGATTTCTTCTTTTGAACTTTATTTTCAATCTTCTGACTCCAATCAGGTTCATCCAGCACTCAGCAGCACAGGCCTCAGTAAGATCTTGGGCTGAATCAAAGCTGCTCTGAGCAGAGACTCTGCCAAACACTGACAACTTCTTTCTACTATAATAATGAATTGACCTTATAATGTACATCTCTTCCTGGTTACACCCGTGGAGGTGTTACCCTTTGTGAATGTCTGTAAGTGCAAAGTGCTTTGTGGTCCGGAGGGACTTGATAAAGCTCTGTATAAGTTCAGTCCATTTACCATTTTACAGCAGACGTCAGAACGTAAATCATTTTGTTTAGGTTAAAGAAAGAACACATGATAAGACACACACCAACTCTGTCTGTTTTAACCTTAGGCTGAAATGATCAGAAAGTATAAGATACAATACTGAATCTGATTTTCAATTAATTACAAATTTTCCTTTAGTACACCGTTTATTGTCAAACTGTTTTCTTTCACTCATGGAGCAGATAAAAATAATGCAGCATATGTGTGTGTGTTGAAGCCATTGTATTGAACATGTGAAAATATCTTCACTCCAAAAGATTGCTTTTGCCATAAGCAGCAGTGACCCTGACATATAATTTTTGGATGATGGAGGCTACCACTACCGGTGTATGAATGTTTGAATGAATGGGTGGATGGCTGGTATTGTAAAGCGCTTTGGGGCTCCTCACAGGGGGCTGGAAAGCGCTATATAAATAAGCTCCATTTACCATTTGGATATTTTTGACTACTCCCAATTGAATGCAAATAAGACTGGAAGAATTCAGTTCTGCTTTATATATGTATACATTTGTAAATAAATTTACTATAACGAAAAAGCTGGTGTGTTTGAGTATTCAATGCTTATGTGAATATATTCAGTAAACTATCAGTGAACAGCAAGTATGTAATGCAGAGCATCACCTTTTCTGGTTGTCCTCCATTTCAAATTAAAATACAAATATTTCTTAGTGAATGTGATCATATGGAAGACATGCTGCCAGTACACATCTACAATGAGGAATTTTTCAACCAAAAATTTGTAGTGGCATGGCAGTTTTAATTTTGACACAGAAGAATGATTTACAATCTTTACAAAGTTGCTATGACTTTTTAAACCTGAAATAAAAACAATGTACAACAAAACATAAGAGACAATTTATTTGAGACCATTTGATTTTAAATGTTGTATTCCAACAAAATTGTTTTCCTTTAGCATGTCAGCAAAAATTTGTAACAAGCCATTTACAAAACTTAACTATAAATTTATTTGAATTGAAAGTACAAGACTCCATGTGTGATCTTTTATAACAGCGGTACATTGATTTTACATTTAGGCCTACACTTTTTCTTACCATTTTGGATTTCCACATTCAGCTTGTGATTTGTTTTTTTGATTAAAAACAAGCTTCCTTCTATAATTTAGTGTGTGTGTATTTTATATGTATATACACACACACGACAATATTTATATGAAATACTCTGTTATCTACTTGTCATACATGTACATTGACAGCTCTGACAAGATGTCATAATACTGTACTTGTACCTCTGTTACATACTTCTGAAAGTGGGCATATTGCCTTCATTTATATAGCCTACATCAATGGTTAACACATAGTAACTCTGAATGTATACAAATAAAAATATAACTGCTATGGAAAATATCCTATAATTTCAATTTTTTACTTAAGTGTGGAAATGATGCTATGCGAAAGAAAAGTAAGTAGAGTAGGTCAACAGAGCAATAGCAAATGGGAAATTGTAAATGTATACAATGTTTAAACACATTCAGTTAAGTCAAAGTCAACTTTATTGTCAGAACTCCAATATGTACAGGACATACACAGGATTGAAATTGCATTTCTCTCAGTCCCTCAGTGCAACAGTAACCATTTCAACACTAAACACTAAACAATTAATAAACAAGCATAAAATGAAATAACAAAAGTCTAGTACTGTCCTGAGTTTTTTTGCATAGTAGTTTTTCATAGTAGTATAAAAGTATAAAAAGTTTCACCAACACCAAAACACCAACATTTAATAAACATAATCATAATATGAAATAGAGTGTAATACTGTCCTGAGTTTTTTCATAGTAGTTTTTCATAGTAGTATAAAAGTATAAAAAGTTTCACCAACACCAAAACACCAACATTTAATAAACATAATCATAATATGAAATAGAGTGTAATACTGTCCCGAAGTATAAAGTATAAAAAGTATTTCTATAAAACAAATGAAGGTTCTGGCATTTGACATTTGTAAAGAGTGACATAGCAGCATGTGGGGTTAATGTACACAGTATATGTATGAGGTAGTTGATATTTGTATAGAGACAAAGTGGCATTACACAATAAGGCTAATAAAAAGAATATATACTGTATATCAGCAGTAGTGTAGATATAAAAAGTCTAGATGTAAACAGTAGTAATAAATGTAAACAGTAGTATTAAATGTCAACAGTGAATGTAAACAGTAGTATGACTATAGGCAGTAATGTAATACAACCATTAGTGCAAATATAAGAATTAGTGCAAACTGAATGAGCACATGACCGTGAGTTGAGTGATTGACCCGTATTGATGACACAGAGTCCAGTGTTAAAAACTTTGTGTTGAGTGGTAATGTGTGAACGTTTTTTTGTGATTAAGGCAGTACAAGTGGGAGGAAGGGCAGAGCAGGCAGAGTGTTAAGCATCCTGACTGCCTGATGAACAGAGCTGTCTCAGTCTGCTGGTTCGAGCCTGGACCGAACCAAAGACATTTCATAACTGACAGTCCAGGCAGTGGCCAGCTTTACCGTCAGAGTAGTAGCGGAGGTACCCCCCTCGTCTTCCATTTCCTGTGTAGCCCACACAGTCTTTGTACACTCTCTGGCAGGAAGAACATGTTATCACAGCAAAGGGTTTTCTGTGTTCTGCCCTGTAAGATGCTGAGAATTTACTCCAGTTGACCTCCCCTGTAAATGATAATTTTAATGTAGGTAAAATGTAATTTCATGTTTTAAGTGAAAACAAGTAAAAACATCATTACCATCCAGCCATGCAAAGTGGGCCTTCTTCCTGAAAACTGGATCAGACACAATAGATCGAAACCGCTTGCAGGTCAATGCCAAAGTGAGGTAAGCAACATCTCCCTCTGTTAGGACCACCTCTTGGAGCACAGCCTCAAGTACATGCGAAGGCATCTGAAAAACACCCCAATTGTGCATTGTAAGAACATCAAAGAATGAACAACTATATGTATAAGAATTCATCTTACCTGTAAAATTGGTGGCATTTGTTGCACCTGCAAAGTGAAGACCACAAAAAACAACACACACACACGCACACACACATTCTTGTACTCCCCACATAGTGAGGACCAAGTAAAAACACCAGCAGAGTGAGGACCACTAGTTCTGAATGACTTAGAAAGAGTGTGAGAGCAATTTTGGACACTAGATGTCACCCACCCACTAAACACTCCCTCAGACATTGCAGAACAGCAACATTTTGAAAAAAGATTTTGACCATCAAATTGAGGACCGATAGGTGTGTGAAAAAAGGTATTTAACCATCCAAGTGGGGACCGTTTAGTGTGTGAATGCCTATTATGCTCTAACCTTCTGTTCTACTACTTTAAAGATCAGTTTTAGTTTTGTTAGGTTTGGTTTATTTTCACATTAGCTATTTTAACATGTTTTCTGCATTTTTTTAACCAATTGTTAACCAATTTAACATTTGTTAAACTATTTTTGGTTGCTTACATCTCTTTTAAAACCTATGGAACACTTTAAAGGGTAATTTAGCCTTTTGTAGTTTCTGTTTTTAGCCAGTTAAACTATTTGTTTAAGCATTTTAAACTTATGTACACCATTTTAAACATGTACTTTCTTTGAGTGAGTTATAATTACTTCGTTTGTTTAGCTATTTTAAATATTTTCTTTATTTTTCAAGTAACTGGTAACCAATTTAACGTTTGTTAAACAAATTTTAGCTTCCCTACAGCACTCCTTTAGATTATTTTTTAACAATTTAAAGGGCCATATCATCTTTTAAAGCTTCAGGTTAGCTTTTTTTTGGCTTGTTCAACCATTTATTTTTTCTCAAATATCCATCCATCCATCCATTTTCTTCCGCTTATCCGGGGTCGGGTCGCGGGGGTAGCAGCCTAAGTAGGGAGGCCCAGACTTCCCTCTCTCCAGCCACTTGGAGCAGCTCCTCTGGGGGAATCCCAAGGCATTCCCAGGCCAGCCGAGAAACATAGTCCCTCCAGCGTATCCTGGGTCTTCCTCTGGGTCTCCTCCCGGTGGGACATGCCCGGAACACCTCACCAGGGAGGCGTCCAGGAGGCATCCTAACCAGATGCCCGAGCCACCTCAACTGGCTCCTCTCGATGTGGAGAAGCAGCGGCTCTACTCCGAGTCCCTCCCGGATGACCGAGCTTCTCACCCTATCTCTAAGGGAGAGTCCAGCCACCCTGCGGAGAAAACTCATTTCAGCCGCTTGTATCCGAGATCTTGTTCTTTCGGTCATAACCCAAAGCTCATGACCATAGATGAGGGTGGGAACGTAGATCGATCGGTAAATTGAGAGCTTTGCCTTTTGACTCAGCTCTCTCTTCACCACGACAGACCGGTACAGCGCCCGCTTCACTGCGGACGCTGCACCTATCCGCCTATCGATCTCACGCTCCAGTTTTCCCTCATTCGTGAACAAGATCCCGAGATACTTAAACTCCTCCACTTGGGTAAGGACCTCCTCCCCGACCCGGAGAGGGCACGCTACCCTTTTCCGGCTCAAGACCATGGCCTCAAATTTGGAGGTACTGATCCTCATCCCGGCCGCATCACATTCAGCTGCAAACCGCTCCAGCGAAAGCTGTAGATCACGAGCTGATGAAGCCAATAGGACCACATCATCTGCAAAAAACAGAGAAGCGATTCTAAGGCCACCAAAACGGATCCTCTCAACACCTTGGCTGCGCCTAGAAATTCTGTCCATAAAAGTTATAAACAGAATTGGTTTTTTTCTCAAATATATACAGATCAATTACACCGCCTGGATAGAGTGAATATAATTGTAATTGGATGAGAAGCATAAATATATATCATTCTACCTTTCTATTGGTTTGTAAGATCCATCACACCTGAACATGACAAAAATCACATCACACTAGAGGAGGACATGTCGAATGTACGTAGTCTAGTATGAAGATGAACGTGGCAGAGATATACCAGTATATATAGCAGAAACAGGTAGATCAGTGCATAAACATTAACATTTTAATATAACA
>JBBPBX010061115.1:0-21223 GCA_038048925.1 Garcialebias charrua
CTTCAGCCCAGCAGCTCTGAGGTTTGCACTGAAACCAGTGAAACAAGTGAGGACACAGTTTCACGCAGCACCCAGGTGCGCACTCGAGCAGGTGAAGAAGCACGCAGCATCACCTCGGGCAGACCCTTGTGCCGCACACGGACCGGTGCGCCCTAGGGAGCAGAGCAAGGCATACCGCCGACCCCAGCTCCAGGACACCCGGGTCACTGATACCAGCGGACCGGGAGCTCCAGAGGTAGGGGCCGCCAGCAGTCACCATGGACCGGACAGCACCAGGGTGCAAGGAGGACATGATATAAAAATGACGCTGTGAAGGGGATGTTTTTTACAGCTTTTTGAGTTCTGAAAATAAAGTTTCTGTCTTGAAAACAGTGTTTGTTATTCAGACATGCTGGCTGCTTTTTTTCCCGAGGCCCGTGAACACATCTCCAGGTTCGTGCGGTGATAACAAAGCACATTCTTTCACACAAAGCCGAGCTATGAGTGGTTCCGATGTTCCCCCGGTAACCACTCAAGCCCCGCCTCCCCACACGCAGACGGGGGCATGCGTACGTGACTGCCAGCAGCAGGCACAGCGATGCACTGCACAGTCATGTAAGACAAACATCTGCACTTGTTAACACAGTTAACTGTCATGAGCCTGGCTTGGACACATTGGTTCCAGCCAGGACATTTCTGTCTTCTTCAACATCGGGTCAGGCAACAGGTATTGTCTCTGACCCGTCTCAAAAAGACTTTTTCTCATGCATGGTCTGATAACAGTTGTTTCAGCCAGGACCTTTTCGTCTCTTCCACACGCCAGACAGATCAGGTAAAACCACCGAACTGCACGAGTCAACTGGGCTCAGTGCAGCAGGGGTCGTGAGAAGAGCCTCCTATGGGCCATTGCGGACTTCGTCCACTAGGTGGTGATGGAGGACAAGCTATTTCTCCTGTGCAGCAGAACGTTGTTAAATACTGTAGACCTTTTACCAGTTGACGTCATCGCGCATGCGCACTCGTATTTTTCCAGAATTTTCCGGAAGTCGGGGGTAATAATACTACTCTGGTCGCGGTGGTGATCCTAGCTCCGTACGGTGGTGATCCGTGGATGGTGGTGATCCAAGCTCCGTGGATTACGTTCCTACATTACATCTTGGATATGGGAAACAGACAAAACAGAACAACCTCCCGCAGCAGAATGCTACTGGACAGTTGCTAAGCTAGCAGCTAGCTAGGTCTACTACGAGACCTCGCTGTTCCTCAGTCCACTGCCTGTGTTGAAGTTTCAACCTGTTTCAACCTGCGACATGCAAAGAGATTCTTCCTTCAACCCCCCTGAAGAAATAACAGGTGAATAAAATAGCATAAAACATGCAGCTGTATAAAAATGAACAGACCACTGCACTGTTAGCTGTCATCATTTGAACTCTTTCTGCGTTGAAAAAATATACAGTAGTAGTTTCCACAAGACAAACATGTTTTATTAACATTATTTGAGGTCTGACTTTAAAAACATTTCAGCCATTTCTCTGTTTCTGTAAGTCATTCGCACAGTTTTGCTGGGAGCATCGGTGAAATGCTGTCACAGAAAAAAAAAGCAATCCTGTCATCAATGTGTATAAGCATACAGTTTACGGTAACTATACACAAGACTGTTTTGTTTATTGTCAAACATGAATAAATACTTTGTTTTACAGCAGCAACTGGCCACCAACTCCTTGCTGACAAAGGGTTTGATGTCAAGTCAGAGGTTGAAAAAGGGAAGCTAGTCTGTTCAACCCCCCTGAAGAAATAACAGGTGAATAAAATAGCATCAAACACTGTGCACAGTTTTGCTGGGAGCATCGGTGTACGGTGGCCCTGAGGTGCAAAACACATTAACAAATAAGTGTTTAGCCTTATTTGTTAATGTGTTTTGCACCTCAGGGCCACCGTAGGAGTGTTGTGACCTTTTTTAGCAGTAAGTGCAATAAAGTAAAAATATCTTTGTAAGTACAGGTGTTTCCAGCAGCGTCTAACTGGCCCGGCGGTGCACAAAGATTCGCTTGCCCGCTGGGCCGACACGCATTTATGGACCTGTCAGGCCTGTCATGATCCAAATATATGTATTTTAAATAAATTATGTCGACCGTGACATCACATTTGTTGAAGTTTTTGAAGGACATCACGCTAATCCAATGAAAACTCACAGCACTCCTCAGCTGGCTCAGTCATTCCCTCCCCAATTTGACCAAATTTATATACTGTATTCAAATCCATGTTTATTACAGTAATTGATTAATGAGATAGTCCACACATCCCAAAACACATTGATTGTAGTACATTAAATTTAGAAATGAACACACCAACCTTTAAAAATAAAGAAACTGTGCTCTAATTTGACTTTTAGTGAAGTGGAACTTTTGTTTAGTTAAATTTTTTAATCTGTTAATATACAAATGCTGTTTTAGTCACATTTTATGATTTTGAATCTCTCTAGATAAAGAAAGAGCGTTTACAACAAAAACAGGTCAGTCTCTCTTATCATGGTGACCTAACCAGGCTGAAAGAAAATCCTCTTTATGACTCTGCTGTTGTCAGAGCTGTTCTCTAGTTCAGCTCTCTGGTCATCCAATGACTTAGCAAAAAAAAAAAAACATAAACATTACACTGTCTAAAGTCTCCAAGTTGTCAGAGAAGGCATCATAAAAAAAAACATTAGCAGGTTACTGTCTGTCCTAGGCTGCTGTCCTTAACAAGTGAAATGACAAACACAAACACATCTTCTGGTATGTGCTGGTGAAGATTCTCAGTCGTCCAGGACATGATAAAATCAGAACAAGCGCTCAATGCAAAAACAACTGGACTTTATTTGTTGCAGAAAGGGTGAAACGTTTTCTGCAACAAATAAAGTCCAGTTGTTTTTGTATTGAGCGCTTGTTCTGATCTTCTGGTATGTGTTGTTTCTGTTTGTGACTTATATAAATAATGTGTGTGCTTGTGAGACATTTAAAGATGTTTTGAACTTCTGGCAGGTCTCTCTGATGGCGTGGAGATTGAACAGGGGCCGCGGTCGTCAGCTACTTCATCTGCCGGAGAGTCTGGATCGAGAACTGCAGCCAGGGTCTTTGAGCATATCTTAAAAAAAAAAAAACATGTAGTTTTAAAATCTAGACAAAATAAAGGAATTAAAGAAACATACAGATAAGCGTTATTGGTTTTTAATGTTTACTACTACAACCTGCAATAGGTCAAGAATGGCTCCACGCTCAAAATGTCCTTGTGAAGACCAGCCAGCAGTGATGGTGGGCTCATTCCGGTCATCAGGATGTCGTGGGTCAAAACACAGTCTGTTCAGCGTTCTCCTGGAAAACTTCTCAACATAGATGTCATGCCTTAAATGACACCAACATGAAAAATGTGGTTGATATCTAACACATATTAGCAAATCTATTTGTAGAAGTGTTTTTTAAAAAATGTCAAAAAACTATTCCAGATCTTACCATTGTAGAAAACATTTAAAACCGTACATATGTGATTGCATTTATTATCTAGTGCCACTAGAAAACAACAATAATTAACACAATACAATAAACTACAATTGTACAATGTTGAATAGTTTTTTGACTGGGATAAGACAAGATAAGTGATATTGTATTATTCCAATTGTTGGTGAAGTTTCACTGAAAGTCACCTTTCTGGGTATTTGTGTTATAAGCGTAATATGAAATGTCTTCAGGAACACTGATTAAACTCACTTTAAAACTTGCAGCTCATCCAAGTAGCAGGTGCAGTTCGTTTTTGGGCTGGTCTCTTCCATGTACAAGGTAACTGGGTGCAGGTTGGTGTATTTCCAACATGGTTGCAGCCACCTCCTCTGCAAAAACAATCACAAACACAATATACAACTATTGTATGTGTCATTATGGAATTCACATGCAAAATATATTGTTTGTAATATATTTAAGATTTTCACACATGTTACGTCTAAAGTGTAAGCTGTATAAACAGCATAAGTGCATTAGTAAATCAAAGATAATTAAATTTCCCTAGGAAAGCTATCACTTGGGATAGTTATTATTTTTCACATCACAACATCACCAATTGTCTCAGGCTTAATTTAAGACATAGTTTACAGAAATCAAATAAGAAATAAGGACGCTGTGAACATTTGTGTGACTCAAACGTCATGTTTTTGTTTACATACTGTGCTTATACTGACGGCTCATTATGAAGACATGGCGCTAGTTATAGCAGCTAACAGAAGATGTTGAACCTGTAACAATAACCAAACCAGTCTAAATATCAGAAGTATTGGTGTGAGAAATTTAAAACATTTATTTCTGACGCTTGGATAATACAGGTTGTTGACAACTACACACAACGGCTCACCCTGCTGGACATCCGCAAAAAGCCTGAAGGATTTCCCCAATTTCCATCAGCGCACACAATCACCTCCTCTCGTATCTGCGGCACAATGTTCAGGCATTTTGACCAGTGGTTGTCCACTATTTTAAGAAATCAAGCTTCTAAATTACAACTCTCTATCATTACGAAGCTCCTCGGCTCCTTCCTAACCCCCGGCATCCGGTTTCGGCTTTTTGCCGTCCAATCAGAACGCTCGTTTCTGCCGAGCTTTGCGTGATGACGTCAACTGGTAAAAGGTCTATTACAGCGCAGTCTAGCTTCAGACCTGCTCTCTAACTAGTTAAGATGACTATTCACAACAATTACACTCTGCAGTTTGCAGAGACGCTGCACCGACTCATTGCAGTTCTCTGAAGACAAAACATCTTCAGCAAAGGGCGCTGCCGTTTGGAACTACAGGAACTGTTAGCGAAATACGTCATTTCCGGAGTCCCCCTTGAGCGAGGACGGAACTGTTTTCTATTCAAAATACTTTGTTTCCAAAGAATCAAACAGACTCGGGCAGTTTTCTGGATTTGTCGATTTACAACTAACATATCACGTGAGTCGTCTCTTCCATATGCTGACAATAAAACGTATTTTTCAAATATGTGACACGGAGTTGGGTTCGTCTCAATCGATCGCAGAGACGCGTTCCCACTTTTCAATCATAAACAAACACAGGGAATTCCTCAGGTTTGTTTTTTCAAAAGGTTTGCTATCAGTACGACTGCATGTCGTCACGTCAGTCCGTTCCCTGCATCTGCACGAGGGTTATCTGGCGGTGTTCACCGCTGCGTCAAGGAGCATGACAACTCTGTTATTCACTCGGACCGAGGATCAATTGCTTCTGTCTCGATCCTAGAAGAAGCGGAAGCCCAGACTGGTGAATAAATGTCCCACTTGGTTTTTCGCCATAAACTGGGGAAACAGCTCAGTTACTCCAGTGCATAAAGTATTTACTGAGACGACCCTCTGCTCCTCAGCTGTTGCGTCGGAACAGAGGAGAGAGCAGCTGACGTCACTCTTCAGTACGTCAGCCTCACACAGGTCAGTTCCAGCGTTATAATAATGAGATTGTCAGGATTGACGGCTGCCGTTCGCGTGGTAGTAAAATTAATTTTACTACACATGCGCCGTTTTTTCAGAGATATTTTTTATGTCAGAAAATTGACCCAGTACACTACAACTGGCTCATGTCACGGTTTCTCATCATTGAGAACGGACCAGTATGGCAAGCTCTTTTAACATAAAATCGTGTAGTCTGTCTACCCGTCATTATATTATAGATACCAAAGATTGAGTTCCGACCAGTCACATTTAATGTGGACTAGTCAGAATGTTTATTTGAGATGGACCTGGTCTTTAGGGGGAAACCTTGGACTTTGTCAGAGCCCTGAGCAAAGTGACGTCATTCAAACAGACACATCCCTTTTTCTGAACGGGATGGCTCCTGCCTGTCACAGTCAGTATGGGGGGGGCGTGGCCGCCAGGTACGTCCCTTCACATAAACGTTCTGGTCGCTGCTGTCAGTACACAATGTCTGAAACACTAGACGTCGCGTACATAAATCACCAGGGCGTGTGCGTTTAGCCCAGTTTTTTCATTCAACCTTTATTTAGTCAGGTAAATCTCATTGAGCCTCGTGGACTCATTACAAGAGCGACCTGCTAGCAGTGTTTCAACAGCTGTTCAGCAGTCGCTGATCACAGCCAGAAGTCTGATCTGCCGGGCGCACACACACACTTGAATTCGCTGCGGGCGGCTCTCTCACCCCCCGCCGTGCTAGATTGGCCACTCAGGAGAACGCTCAGTGCCCACTGTTCTTTTCCCAAAGCCCCAGGACAACCCCCACTGGGATGGACGCATTGGCACACAAACTGTGGGCCAAAATAAAAATACGAACGTTTTATGTTCTCTCCTCCAGTCTAGCTGCCACTGGAGCTACTGGAAAGGGTGAAGGAGGTGGCGTTATCAGTGATTCTGATCGCCCCGGAGAACACGCCATGGTTCCGGTGCTACAGCAACTAAGAGTTTCCCTGTGATAGGTCAACATTTACTGATCTGGTTGCTGAACGTTAATGTTTAGAAAATCTTCTGGACAGAAGTCGAAACGTTTTCTGCAACAAATAAAGTCCAGTTGATCCTGTA
Source organism: Garcialebias charrua (assembly GCA_038048925.1). Classification (NCBI taxonomy): domain Eukaryota; kingdom Metazoa; phylum Chordata; class Actinopteri; order Cyprinodontiformes; family Rivulidae; genus Garcialebias; species Garcialebias charrua. The sequence continues at coordinate 6,520 of JBBPBX010061115.1, forward strand.
TTGAACGCCTTTTTTGATTTTATCATGTCCTGGACGACTGAGAATCTTCACCAGCATTTAGAAAATCTTAAATTTTTCTAAAAAGACGTCTTTATGCACTACCCTGCAAGCGTGTCCAAAGTGTTTACCGGTACGCGTCAAATGGTTTGCTTGTCAGCAATGGTACCTGGGAAGTCAGTTGGACCCATCTTCATTTTCTCTGGGTTCCATCTTCCCATGTTTACAGCTATGGCTGGTCAGAAATTTAGCCTGCAGCACGGTTACAACTTATGCTGCAGCAATGTCTTCCTGCCACAGGGGATTCAACGATAGAACAGGCTTTAATTATTCCCTGTTAAAACGTTTTCTGAAAGGTGCTCGTCGTCTTACTCCGATTCTCGCACCTTAGTCACACAATGGGACCTAGTTACTGTGCTGAGTTCACTAACTAGGGATCCATTTGACCCGTTTAGACCAGATACAGTTAAAGTTTTTATCCTTAAACCAGCTCTGTTGCTGGTTCAAAATTTGGCTAAGGAGTAAATGACTTGTCTGTTTCTCCTTCTCTTAAAGGAAGACAAAATGATTAAGCGGGAAGGGAGTTCAGTTGAACTTAGACCAACCCTGCTTTTAGCCTTAAAGCGTGACGTGTTCATTCAAAGTTTAAATCATTCACTGAACGGCTTTGTTCTCCTCCTCTCTTTTCTGCAAAGGAAGAACGCCAACATTTGTCTTGTCCAGTGCGGGCGCTAAAGTGTTATGTGACACGCACTACTGCAATGCTTGAGTCTGATAAGCTTTTTGTGCCTTCAGAGGACAATCTCAGGGTCAACCTTGACCTATCAGCGGTTGTCACATTGGCTATATGAGGCCATTTCTCTGGCTTACAGCTTCCTGGCCTCCAGCCCCCTGAACAAATAAGAGTTCACTTCTCTAGAGGAATTGCAGTTCCACAGCCCTGCACGGAGGTCTTCTGTGCAGGACATCTGTTTCAGGCTGCCTCTTGGTCGTCAGCGACTCCCTGTATCTATTTTGGTTACAGAACATTTCCAGCTCCTCCTTGATGCATTATGTTCTCAGGGTTGTAGCAGAGTGATTGTCTTTCATTATCAATAGACTTATTGATGATTGACACAGTTGTATCTGCCTTGTTGATTCTGATTATGAATTCAGAGTCGTTCATTTACCATCACATGATGATGAGGATTGTCCACCTGCTATATTATGCACCCTTTTGTCTCAATTGACAGTGCATATTCATGCTTATTGAGGTGTGGCGGTTGCCTGAGTGTGTTATGGTTTCAGTCAGACCCAATGGGGCATGGACCATATCGTGCTCCGCCCTTTAACCCAAAAGGCGTGGCTTAAAGGGCTACGCCCACAGGAAATAGAACGTCGGTTACGTACTGTAACCCTAGATTCTATGAGTGTGGGCGTAGCCCTTTAAGCCTTGAGGCCCCATTGGCTCTCTTTGGCTGAAAAAATTGTTTTTGCCATTGGGAGCAGTTCCTCGGTCGACAGGGGTTTTTATGGACCGAGGGCGTGGGCCCACAGCAGGTGGGCGTGGACTAGAAGTTTTCAATGTTGGTGCGAAGCACAGGGTAAACCCAAAAGGCGTGGCTTAAAGGGCTACGCCCACACTCATAGAATCTAGGGTTACAGTACATAACCAACGTTTTTTTTTTCTGGCTCCAAATGTATGAAGTTAAGAAGCTAACAGTCCTTTTAAACAGTTTTGACCATGTGTGTGCGTGTGGAGCGTAAGGAAGCTGGGGGAGCTCGGACGGGTGCAAGAGCTAATACTAAAAGATGAAGGCAGGCTTTGACCAGCTCAAAGTAAGAAATTATATTTTTTATTTATTGTACAGTATTCATTTACTGTACATGTAAAGTTCTGTGCATGTTTATGGCCTAGTATGTCTGCTTGTTCAGTCTCATGCCGTTAAATATGTGTGCGGCGCTCCGTTAGCGGTATAGCCGCGACCTATGTCAGAAACGCGGACCTACGACAGGCACGTGTTTTTGGTCCGCGAGGTACGACAACATCGACCTAAGTCACACCCGTAGGTCCCAATCCCTGACGTAACTCGAGGGTTTGCTGTATATATATATATATATATATATATATATATATATATATATATATATATATATATATATATATATATATATATATATATATATATATATATATATATATATATATATATATATATAAAGATCCTTCTGTTATTTAGATTGAAAAAGTCTGCACAAAATATAGATCAACAAAAACAACCACAAAAACTAAAGTGCAGGTGTAGTTTCCCAAAACAACTAAATAAAATGAAGCTTAAGATCTGTTGGGTATAAATGTAACATACAACAAAATATGTTGCCTTCAAATTAGTTATAACTTCCAGAACTTGTAACAAGGTGATCAGCTGACCCTGAAACGTGTGGTGTTTCAGTTTCTGTTCCTGCAGGAATTATTTATTTTTCTAATTGATCTGTACCTGATCATCTGCCTCTTGGTCCGTGGACCGACTGTGGATCTCAAGAGACAGTTGAGTTGCACGTGTTTGTACAGACAGTTTAGAGCGGGGGAGACGCAGCCTGCACTGGCAGCTCAGAGAGGAGTGGGGGGAGGGGGAGAGAGTTGAGCTGTCTGTACCTGCAGTTTAGAGCTGGGTGGAGAGAAGCCGAGATGTGCGTTGTTTTGTTTTTAGCATTTTAGCTAGCTAGTAATGCGCACAAATAATTAGCGTTACACCAGTACCAATAGGTGGAAGGGGGGTGCGCAGTTCGGTTTGATCGTTCGGCACGCTCAGTTGTTAAGGGGGCGGGGCGCCTTGACGTATTACATCATGAAATTAGCATATCCTTTTTTTTTGCCCGGGAAAGCTTTTTTTACCGGTATTATCGTAAACGATATGATATGGCCGAGCCCTATTCATATGATGATGTTTCAAGAGCGTTAACAAGTTAGACGTGTTGCCTGCTGCAGATCCAATCTTCATGAAACAACGTCGACACAACTTCGGATTTGTTCACTTGTCCTTTAAGAAGAAAGCCATAATGTTCCCAAACAGGAGACCGCAACGAAATGCTAGGTTGCTAATGCTGCGCGTGCTGCAAGACAAAATAGCACTGTGCTGAAACAAGCTTACGAACTTTAGTTCCGCTGCAGATAATCTTCCGTTGAAAATGTTAATGAGTGAAAAAAATAACAGAAACGGTACGCACGTGGCCCAAACATGCCGTACTGAAACGGTTCAAAACACCCACGTGTACAGTTACACCCCTAGTAACAAAATATAATAAAGAAACTAGGGTTGGGCAATATTTTTAAAAGATCAATAATTTTATTTGCAATATAAAGTGACAATATTTCGATACAAACTACAGGTAACCCCCGACCTACGACTCCATCGACCTACGGCGTCCCGGACCTACGAACGTATCATATTTAATAAAAATATGACATTACTGTATTAAAAAAAAAATAAAAAATAAAAAAAAAATATTTTTTGTGCTTAAATGTTCTTAATTTCATGTGTACATCACTTTGTTGCAGCTGTGGTTGTTTTAAAGGCTTTATAAATAATAATTATGATAAAAATGATCATTTCTGATCATTTTTGTCATGATTGCGCAATAATTACGCAACTTCCGGTCATAACAGGAAGAAGGTCGGTCATAACAGGAAGAAGGTCTCCAGTCACCGGAGGCCAGCCATCTTAGGTTAGTCACGGCTACAGGCAGCAAGGTTTGGAAGACTTGTTGATCAGGATTGCCTCATATGGATTAATTACTATCTGGAATCGCTCTGTGAGCTCTGTGGACGTCTCAGACTGGAGCAGGAGCTGCAGATTGATCGCCGATAGCGCCGCACCGTCCCTCCAACACCAGGTCATGGCCTGGCTAGCAGAAGCTAACACAGGCCTCGAGAGCTAACACAGGCCTTGAGCAGCTCCCGTGGTTTGCTCCCGGCCGCCGCGCTGCTCGCCCGACAACATCAACCATCTCAAAGTAAGAAAATATATTTTTATTTATTCTGTAAATGTGAATAGCAATGTTTAACATTACAGTACATTACTGTACATGCTTAAATGTGTGCGCGCGCTCCGTTAGCATGATAAATAAAGGTTGAATTAATGAATTTATTTTTTTTTTAATAGTTTTCACCCCCCACCTGCGAACCGATCGACCTACGAACGGTTCTTAGGTCCCAAACTCGTTCGTAGGTCGGGGGTTAGCTGTATATAGTTCTACTTGAAAATCCGCCGGCTCTGCGGTTCTTTCTTCTCCTGCACGGCCCACCTCCTCTCACTCACTGCAAACTCAGCCCCTACCCGCGCTCTCTCCCCCTGCTTCCTGCTTCTCTCCAGGTCAGTGTTGCCAGGTGTACAATAATTATTGTATTTGTACAACAATTTTGCCCTCTGTACGATGTACGATCAATAATTCCAAAAAAGGCAGAAAATACGATAATTTGACCATTCCGTGAATGTGTGGTTGTAATTGCGGTTGTCAGCCTGTCACAACTGTCGGTTGGAGTTTTTTGTGAACCCTGAAGGCATCAGTGTCCTGAAACAGATTTACGATTGGCTGAAAATTCCAGCCAATCGTGCTTTTCTAAATGTGGCCTACGAGTGACATGTATGTGTTTGCCTCAGAACAACAGCGAAGATTGGCTGAATAGTCTGCTGCGCTTGCCCCATGAGTGAGGAAAAGAAAAAAAAAGACGAAACAGAGCTGGTCTAACACCAGTCTGGAAGACGAAGCGATCAAAATGAGTGAACAAATGTAAAGTTGAATGTAAAATTATAATAAATACATATATTAAGAAAATATGGCAGGAAAACTGGGACATTACCGATACAGGAAGACATTTACGCAATATTCAGAAAAAGGTAGGATATACAAGGAAAACAGGAAGAAACAGGAATCAATAATTACTTGCATTAGAACAGGACACACAGGCCTTAAAGCTTCAGTATGTAGCTTTTTTTATGAACATATTTCTTCACTCTGTCACTACCTCCTGACAGACTGATGTTAGCCAGGTAATCTCTGAAAAAAAATTAAAAAAAATATTGTCCCCTTGCTTCTCCAGGTGGTAAATAAGCATTTCTAAAAAGAAAAGGTGACCCGCCATTTTCCAGCCAATAAAAACAGAGTTTGTAACCAGCCAATAAAAACAGAGCTTGAATTTGAATCAGCCAATAAAAACAGAGCTTGAATTTGAAATTCAACAGACCACAAGGGGGCAGAGCCACATATGGCTCTGAGGGGGAGGGATCAGAATGCTTTGCCTGTTGAAAATATTTCTAAGTGCTGCAGTTCTACAGAAACTGCATACTGAACCTTTAATAAATCTCTTAAAATAATTGGAAAGCATGCAACAGGACTATGTGACAAGTGCACCAGCAATCTCCCTGAAACGGTTCAACATGTCTTTATGGAATGTCAGTCAGAGATTCTATATTGTCATTCACATCACATGTGGTATATGTAATGAAACGAGATTATGTACACAGGGTCCCAGTTACATCCAACCATAAAATGTAAAAGAAGTTCAGTACCGTATTTTTTGGCGTATAAGTCACAGTTTTTTTTGCATGAATTGGATGTCCTGCGACCAACACGGCGAAGCAATGTATTTATGGATTTTCCCCCATATTTTTAGACCAATTTTTGGCTGAGATATGACTGTTTCTATTTATTCTGACTGAAAAATATGGAACAGTACCACTTTCGGCCGCTAGGGGCGCTTAAGTGCCCTCTAGGCTTTTGACGACTACCAGTGTACCTGTACGGGTACAGATATTTTAGAGCAAAAAAGGTCCTGCTAGATGGACAGCGTGTGCGCGCACATCAAGCTGCAATTTAAAGATACAATTAAAGTGTTTAACTCCATTCCTGCCATCATCCTGGGAGGCAAAAGTGCTGCCAACTCCTCTGGACATTTCTGTGAACCGGAACTTCAAAGCAGCTCTGCGCCGCCTTTGGGAGGAGTGGATGGTGGACAGAGAGCACAGCTTCACGGCTACAGGACAGATGCGCCACGCGACGTTTCAGCAGGTCCTCGGATGGATGGATAAAGCGTGGACCTTAGTCACTAAAGAATCCATCCAGTTGGTTCAGAAAGGCCAGGATGTTTGTTGGACGTGGAAGAGGAGGCGGTGCTTTGAGCTGCATCAACTACCAGGTCCTCAGGAGTTGGCAGAACTCTTCACCAGCGACACAGAGGATGAAGAATTCAATGAGTTTGAATAAAAAACATTAAATAAATAGGTGTTTCTGTGATCATTATTGGCAGGTGAGCGTGTAGTAATTTTAAAGCCGCTTTATATCGTCGGCTTCATTTCGCCATGTTTTAACCGTCAAAGTGCATTTATTAAGAAAAGTTCAGCTCAGACACACCTTTACTATAATGTCAGCAAACAAATAAACGTTTTTGTTAAAGCTGCACTATGTAAGTTTGTAATGTAGTCTGTAACTTTTCTAACAATATATTTTTAACATATTTCTTCACTCTGTCACGATCTACTGACAGACTGATGTTAGACAAAGTAATCTCTGAAAAAACTATAGTCCCCTTGCTTCTCTATCAGCATTTATAAAAACACTAAAAAAACAGAGTGACCCGGACAATGACCAGCCAATAAAAACAGAGTTGTTTGTCACGCCTCAACCCACGCCCGTGTTACGATCCAACAAGGATCAAAACATATTTAATGGACACAGGACACAAGGAAAAGGTTTAACAAATTTATTAAAGGAACAAAGGGTCATCTGTAGGAGGGGAACCACCTCCAGCTTCTCCAGGCATCCCACGTCCTAAAAAAAAAGAAAGTTCAACGAAAAGGTGGGTTTGGATAAAGCGGCCAAAAGAAAAATAAAGCTGCCCAACAGAGCCAACTCTATACAGAGCCGGCGAACCCTGTTAGACAGCGGGCTACCTCTACCAAAACTCTAGGCCTACAGGAAGTAAAACCAAAAGAATAGCGAAAACTAGACTACCGCTTTACCCAACCAAAAGTAATGAAAGGAATTATGTCACAACACAAAAAAAAGGCACGAGCCCCCACACACAGCTGCCTCTAACAGACAGCCACCAGAGCCCGAGACTCAAAAATCACCAACACTTCAGCTCAGGTCCTCTACTCTGGGTCACCAGAGTCCACACAAGCACAAATGTACTCTTCTAACCCACTCCAGAATGAAGTGTACCAACAATCACAGTCTAGTGATCAACAAAACCTGGGAGGGTGGAGAAACTCCCAGTCTACCAAACAATCACAGTCTAGTGATCAACAAAACCTGGGAGGGTGGAGAAACTCCCAGTCTACCAAACAATCAAACAGCAGACTTCCACTGCTGACTGTAATATTATTTTAATGTCCTCTAAACACCAAAACCTCACATACCTGCACACAACTCCTCTATTCTCCACTAACCATCCAAACCTCCACTAACCATAACCTCCACTAACCATAACCTCCACACATTCTGGCTTGAGCTCAGTGCATTTAAAGAGAGAGAGAGAGTCAGCAGGTGTTGCAGCTCAGCTAATCAAGCCTGATTGAAGCTGAGTAAAAAAAAGTGCAGCAGGAGTAGGCTGCAGACTGCAGGTGACCAAAACAAAACTGAGGTTTTAAACTAAGGTTAATCCCTTCAGGATACATAACACTCCCACCGCTAAATGTTTTGTATGGGGTGATGTATATGTTAAGTAAAAACATTGTACATGACCCATATAAAACAGTGAGGTTACATGTAACGGTCCTCATCACTCAAACAGACTAAAAACCTCATTAAAAACTAGTCTGTCAAACCGCTTACATCTAATCTACAGGTACACTCAAAAGGTTTTAAAGCCAAAACAACGTCTTGGGTCTGGTTGTACCCTAAAAAGCTTTCGTTTCGTCTGACAAATACTAACAACATCTCTGAAGTGGTCAACCAGTGAAGAAGAGAGTCGACTTTTATTTTCTGACGGGAAGGAATTGTTCTCCTCCGTACCAGCACTGGTTAGTACTGGACTGCTCTCCTCATTCACCTTCTGGTCAGGAGTAACCGGTTTTTCTTCAGCTACTCTGAAAACACACAAGAAAAGTTTAGAAAAGGAGTTGTACACAACATGATGTTGTAGTAGCTCACGTGGCACAGTCAGGAACAATTTTTTTTTCACATAGTCGTCTTCTGCTTCGTGTTGAGGGGATGGTCCCACATCATCCAACAACAGTCTTTCATTTTCCTCTGTATTTGTTGAAACTGGACACAGTGGAACAGGAGGAATAGTCAGGTGTGGAGCCACTTCCTTCAAGTTCTTTAGGTCCTCACTTGACTGAACTAGGAGTAGTTCAGCGTCAAACAACTGTGAAAAACAGTCACCGAGATCGTCATCTCCTTCTTGAAGATGAAGCAAGAGTTTCACCTCCTCCACTGAAATCGGTTTTTCTTCACAGTCCATCAGGAAGCTGTTACTCAAAACCAACTCATCCTCTTCTTTCTCCAGTCGATGTTCTTGAAGCGCCACCTCCTGTAGAAGTGGCTCTCCTGCTTGAGTGAAAAGCTCTGGTGTCACCTTTAGATGACACACAGTGGGACACGAACGTTGCTTCTCCAGTTCAGCTTTGAGCTTTAATTCTCTCTGTGACTCCTGTCTTTCTTGTTCCAGAAGACGCTTCTTCTCTTCCTGAGCAGCTTGAAATCTCTCCAAAGCAGCTTGTCGTTCTTGTTCCTGTTTTTTTAAAAACAAAAGTTCACGCTCTTGTTTTTCTTTTAAGGCAGCTCGCTCCAGCTCAAAAGCAGCTCGCTTCTCTTCAAGCTCCTTTCTCCTCAAGGCAATCCATTCATCATGTTCTGCTTTCCTCAAAGCAGATTCTTTTCTTAGACGCTCTTGTTCATTAAGCTCAGGAAATATCCCAAGCTGGACCAATTCACAAAGTAGTTCACTCCCCATCCATTCACCATCAGCATATTTTCTGACGTCAATCTTATAATGGTTTGCAACACTTAGCATTTGATTTCTTGTGCAGTCTGCAAAGACCTGCACTGTAGGCTGTTCAATAAATGTCTTTAAATTGAACGCCATGATGCAGACAAACAGTCTTTAAGCTGTACCCTTCTTCAAATGACTTTCACTGTAAACTGCAAAAATCCCAGCTACATTTGAACGCAGCACAATCCAAAAACACACACAGCTGCGTGTTTCAGCTCAATCAGCAACCAGGAGCTGGTCCTGTCAGCTCCAGAGAGAGTGCAAACTACAGCACACAGCTGTCAAAACACACCAAATGTAAAAAGGAGCAGTTAGTTCTATTAACTACTGTCCAAAAAACACTTAGCTTCAAAAAAACTTCACAACACTCTCAAGATTAAGCACAAAAAACCACAATGTCTGCTCAAAACCAGACTCCCACAAACATGCACAGCAGGTGCTCAGCTGTCTAAAAACTCAAGTGCTTCACAGAAACACTCCAACAAGTTTGTCCTGTGCAGACAAACAGACGAGCAGACAACTCAAAAAACATAGCACCTTACAAACGAGCCCCCAATACTAATTCAGATCCCGGACGAGCCATCCAATAAATATGTTACGATCCAACAAGGATCAAAACATATTTAATGGACACAGGACACAAGGAAAAGGTTTAACAAATTTATTAAAGGAACAAAGGGTCATCTGTAGGAGGGGAACCACCTCCAGCTTCTCCAGGCATCCCACGTCCTAAAAAAAAAGAAAGTTCAACGAAAAGGTGGGTTTGGATAAAGCGGCCAAAAGAAAAATAAAGCTGCCCAACAGAGCCAACTCTATACAGAGCCGGCGAACCCTGTTAGACAGCGGGCTACCTCTACCAAAACTCTAGGCCTACAGGAAGTAAAACCAAAAGAATAGCGAAAACTAGACTACCGCTTTACCCAACCAAAAGTAATGAAAGGAATTATGTCACAACACAAAAAAAAGGCACGAGCCCCCACACACAGCTGCCTCTAACAGACAGCCACCAGAGCCCGAGACTCAAAAATCACCAACACTTCAGCTCAGGTCCTCTACTCTGGGTCACCAGAGTCCACACAAGCACAAATGTACTCTTCTAACCCACTCCAGAATGAAGTGTACCAACAATCACAGTCTAGTGATCAACAAAACCTGGGAGGGTGGAGAAACTCCCAGTCTACCAAACAATCACAGTCTAGTGATCAACAAAACCTGGGAGGGTGGAGAAACTCCCAGTCTACCAAACAATCAAACAGCAGACTTCCACTGCTGACTGTAATATTATTTTAATGTCCTCTAAACACCAAAACCTCACATACCTGCACACAACTCCTCTATTCTCCACTAACCATCCAAACCTCCACTAACCATAACCTCCACTAACCATAACCTCCACACATTCTGGCTTGAGCTCAGTGCATTTAAAGAGAGAGAGAGAGTCAGCAGGTGTTGCAGCTCAGCTAATCAAGCCTGATTGAAGCTGAGTAAAAAAAAAGTGCAGCAGGAGTAGGCTGCAGACTGCAGGTGACCAAAACAAAACTGAGGTTTTAAACTAAGGTTAATCCCTTCAGGATACATAACACCCGCCTGTCCCAGCCCCAGTGCCGCGGCTCGTTCTCATTCAAAGGATTGCAAAGCGATGCAGGACTGTTTTGTATGTGACACAAATGTATTAAATATCCCTTCTTCATCCCAGAGCTGGACTTTTCTTTTGTTTTTTTGCCAAAAGTCAAGTGATCGCTTCATCCTTCACTGACAGGAATGAGGAAATGGATTTGTCACGACTCACGAGCGAATTAAATCATGTCCAACGTGGCTGCGTGAACCTCTGCTGATTTCAGGGTGTGTTTGTGTTGTTGGACAAGTGCTCCATGGTTTTATTATATTTTTTAAAACGTTTTATTAACATATAATCACAGAATATTGAAGCGCTCCGAGCGGACACACAGCAGGGGGCGGAGCTGCAGAACTCAAGTTCAACAGAGAACGGACTGTGGCTCCCACTCAGAGCCATATATGGCTCTGAGGGGGAGGGAGCAGAATGCTTTTCCCTGATGAAAATTTTTCTAAATCCCAGCGTTCTCCAGAAATTACATAGTGAACCTTTACAGTTCTAAGAAATGCACTGACTCCTCGCGCGTGCATTCTTTGCAGCAGCAAGGCAGCAAAACTATTTTTTTAATTCAGCTGATTTGACCATTACGTGCATTTATTGAGGAAAAGTTCAGCTCAGACACACCTTTACTACAATGTCAGCAAACAAATATATTTTTAGGTGTTTATCTTGTTAAATTTTAAAGAAATGCAGCGTTTCGCTCGCTGCGCGTGCCCGCTTTGCACCAGAGAGGCAACGACACTACCGTTTTTTTTCTTTTTAATTCAGCTGATTTGACCATTATGTGCATTTATTAAGGAAAAGTTCAGCTCAGACACACCTTTGCTATAATTTTCAGCAAACAAATAATTGTTTTTAAGTGTTAATCTTGTTAAAGTCCTTCCGTGCAGCTCCTGTTCCCATCTGGCAGCCAATCCACTTTTGGCAAACACCGGCCTACATTTCCGGATTGTCAGCGGTGATGCGTAACATACGCGAAGCGTCAGCGGTAGGGGTGGGCGATATGGCTAAAAAATTATATCGTGATATTTCAGAGCATTATCACAATAACGATAAATTTCGTGATATAACAAAAAATAATCTAATTTATTTATTTGACAAAATTAACTTAACATGTTAATTTGCAGTATTATATAAAATTTTAAAAAACAACAAGGTGTAATTTTACTGAATTTACTTTATTTTGTAAATTATTCAGTCTCCAAGTATAAAAATAAAAATGATCTGTTATTTAGATTGAAAGTCTTCACAAAATATAGATAAACAAAATCCACCACAAAAAAAATAACTGCATGTGTAATTTCCATAAAACAACTAAATAAAATGAATCTATAAATCTTATGAGCATAAATGTAACCTGCCTCTGGAACGACTGTGTGAGACAGCTGAGCGTGTGTACAGACAGTTTTAGAGGGAGGGACGAAGCCCGCACATGCTGAGTAGCGCAGGGCGGGGGGATGGGGGGGAACGAGCCCTCTGTACCTGTGCAGTTTAAGCAGGGGGAGAGACAGCTGAGACACGTTTGTTTTTAGCATTTTAGCTAGCGTTACACCAGTACTGACAGGTGGAGGGGAGGTGCGCAGCTCAGTTTGGTCTTTTGAAGCGCTCGGATGTTAAGGGGGCGGGGCGCCCCGACGTATTACGTCATGAAATTAGCATATCACGATATAACTTTTTTGCCTGGGCAAGTTTTTTTTACCGGTATAACCGGGAACGATATGATATGGCCCAGCCCTAGTCAGCGGTGATGCATAATAGATGCGACTTATATGGCGGTGCGACATGTTTATGGATTTTTCCACTTTATTGGACATAACTGGACTGATGTGAGGGGCTGGGTTTATGTTCAGTGAAAGAGAAGGAGGGGGGGGCGAGTGGGAGAAAGAAGGCAGCAGGAGGATTTTCAAGTATAAAACTATATTGTTTATAATTGATAGTCTCAACTTATATCGCAATTTTTTTATCTCGATATTTAATAAATATCGGTATATAGCCCAGCCCTACAAGCAACCATCAGGGTGCTAATGATCCATCATTAGGCTGATAGTCCTCCTTAGTCATGTGAGCAGCTAGTTTTTGGCTGTCAGCAGCAAACTGGTTGATCCACTGTGAGAGGGTGCTATTTATTAGACTGAAGGGCCAGGCAGAGCTGTGCATTTGGCCGAGCGCCACGTGCGCATGCTGCGTGCGGGCAGTTCACAGCAGAGCTCAGCGTGAAGCTCAAACGTTTTCGCTCCAAATACTTGACATCATTTGAGTAGAAGCAGGGCGGAGCGTTTACCTACGGGCAGACCCGGCTGCAAAACAATTCAAAGGGGGGGGGCATTCTATTTTTTCAAGGGGGCATATTTTTTTCAACAAACATTTTATTTGCTTCAAGTTGAACAGCGGCTCTGTGACCACTCCTAATACAGTGATGTGAAGAAACAATCTCAATAAAATCACAAAATCTAAACAAAAAAAAGAAGAAAAGAACAAGACAACCCAACCTGTAGTGCCGTGTTCATTCAATTAAAAGTCAAACATAAGCATAAACATACAGCGATGAATATAAGCACTGTCAGGTTGAACACTGTGACTGAAGTGAACATTCATGCTATCTGAGCTGACGATATAACAATTCCATCACATAACACAGCTGAGCAGTGGTGGGATGTAACTAAGTACAAGTACTTTGTTACTGTACTTAAGTATATTTTTCATGTATCTGTACTTTACTTAAGTAGAATTAAATGTGGGTACTTTTTACTTTTACTCCACTACATTTTACATTAAGTATCTGTACTTTCTACTACACTACATTTCTATAATGCGCTGAGTTACAAGTAACTTTCATGTTGCAATTTTTTGATTTATTCGTTAGTTAGAAAGTAACCAAAAGTGAGAGGGGAGTTGGGCCACTGAATCACTGCAAAGTGGACAGGTAATATTACACCCACCTTCTAGAAGTTGGGCCAGTAATGTATGTTCTAGTATACGTGTATGTCACTGAGCTGGGGCCACCCACAGCATCGCCAACACACCCACAATGGATTCCACAGTGGAGAGTCAGCCAGAAGATACACAACACCCATGGCCTTATTGAAAAAACTATTGAAAGACTATTCAGTACAGCAGGACAGATTCTCTCTCCCAAAAGAGACAGACTGGAAAAAAAAAAAACTTTGAAAACCAACTTCTTCTGAAGTTGAACAAGAAATTCTTGCTGCAATATTAAAATGTGTCAGTTCATGTTAGGACAGGAGACAAGAGATTTCTACAAATGTCTCGACACTCAGGTCCAAGTTTTGAAAATGGTATCAGGAAGTTAAAATATTGTTAACTATTGACCCTTTACAAGGATGACAAGACAGTATTTTAACTAGAGTTGATGACAAACTGGAGTTGAAATGACCAGAGTCTGTTCCTTTGTTAGCTGTGTCTAATGCTCCTTTTTTCATCAGACAACTTTTACTTAAATGTGTTTACTGCAGTTAAAATGACACATTGGTTCTGCTTTGTGTTAAATAAAAACTTTCAAAGGTAAAATCATTCCTCTTTCTTATTTTCAGTGTGTAACTTTTATTACTTTGGTATTTTAGTATGTAGCTTTTTTTATTTCCATTGCCTCCTTTTATTGCTGTTACTTTTATTCTGTTTTCACTGATTTATTGTACCAGTTTTTATATTTTCTGTCCTGTTAAGCACCTTGGTCAATGCAAGGCATTGTAGGAAGGTGCTATACAAATAAAGTTTATTATTATTATTATTTTAATGACATTTAACTCTGCATGTCACCCTGCAATTCTGATGCACAGAATCACAAGAGTGTGACATGTGTCACAGAGTAAACACAATAAAAACGTATTATCTGCAGCATTGTTCATTAAACTGGAACAACACTTTTAATGTATTACAGAAAATATACATAAAGTACACACACTTAATGATATTGTAGGCCATTGCGTTAGATAATACATTCAGCAAGTACTTTTACTTTAATACTTTAAGTATTTTTAAAAGCAAGTACTTATTTACTTTTACTTAAGTAAAAACATTAATGTGGTACTTCTACTTTTACTAGAGTACATTTTTGTCTGTTTATTTGTACTTTTACTTAAGTACAGTGTTTGAGTACT
>JBBPBX010061116.1:0-17500 GCA_038048925.1 Garcialebias charrua
CAGGCAGGTAGAGAGGGCAGTGAGTGAAGATGGAGATGACAAGGTGGAAGATGAGGATGCTCCAGTCCTGATGTAAAGCTGTGTATCGTCGGCATAACAGTGAAAAGAAATGTTGAACTGATTAATAATTTGACCTAAGGCAGCATGTAAAGGGAAAACAGCAGGGGCCCCAGAACCGACCCCTGAGGGACACCACAGGAGACACAGACTGTCTGGGAACGTGGCATTGCCAAGACTAACACATTCCAGCCTATTGGAGAGGAAAGATCTGAACCAGTCCAGGACAGTGTCACAGAGACCGACCTCCACATGAAGACGGTGGAGGAGGATACTATGGTCCACAGTGTCGAAGGCTGCAGTGAGGTCAAGGAGGACAAGGATGGAGGGAGAACCAGTGTCAGCAGCCAAGAGGACATCATTGGTAACTCTCAGCAATGCAGTCTCTGTACTGTGAGCTGCCCTGAATCCAGACTGGAACTTCTCATACAAGGAGTGTTGTTGTAGGTGGTCCTGCAACTGAGCAGCAACAGCTTTTTCCAGCACTTTAGACAGAAAAGACATTTATCTTTACCTGCTTCTTCCTTTTTGGGTCTGAAGGGTCACTGGTGCCCATATGCAGCCATCAGTGTGTAAGAGGTGGGGGACACCCTGGACAGGTCTCCAGTCCATCACTGGGACACGTAGAGACAAACGAGACAAACAACCATTCACTTGCTCACTGACACCTAGAGACAATTTAGAGTTACCAATCAGCCTAGCGTCCATGTTTTTGGTGTGTGGGAGGAAACTGGAGTACCTGGAGAAAACCCACGTATGCACCAAGACAACATGCAAACTCCACCCAGAAAGGTTCCTGGCTGGGATTTGAACAGACGACCTTCTTGCTGAGAGGCGGCCTCTCTACCAACTGCACCACAGTGCCGCCCATTTTGCACGCTCTTTATTTAAATTCTTATCATTAACCGTTTGAGTTAACCAAAATCAAAGGTGGGCGCCAGACCGCTAGGGAGCGCTAAAGCGCTAATCCGCTTATAGCGGACCTAAACAATTTGTCAGCGTTACAGCGGATTGACTAACTTTTATAATTCATAAGCGGATTTGCGCTATTTTTATTTAAAATGCAGTACCGCTAATAACTAATTATCTATCAGTAAAAACGAAAAAACTTATTTACGAGCTCTTAAATCAACCGGACGACTGCTAACAGACCATATCCTGTCAGCGCCGGATGTGGTCCGTGACAAAAAAGCGTCCCCCTCAGTCTCTTGGCTAGAGAGAGCGCTCTCTCTATAGCAGTTAGCAGCCAGTGTGTTACTCTGCAGCCTTATTGCTTGTTTTCGAAGAGTCAGACGAAGAGTTTTTAACATGGAGGGTGAACTTATGGATGTTTCTCAGCGGCCTACGCGACGCGTCAGCGCCTCATTTGCCCTGTTCAAAATGGCGGCGACCACAGAAGCAAAGGACTTTACAACAAAACACGGTAAAAACAATTATTTCTTTGCTGAGAAAAAATATATTTCTTAGCTGACTTTATAGCACAAGGTTTTTCTGAGCTTGACAGTTTCACGAAATGGTCAAATCTGCTGGATTAAAAAAGTAGTTTGCCATTAGCACGTTAGCGCATTAGCATCCGCTAGCGTTGCTAATACATAAGCGCTTTTGAAATTGCGGACCTAAATAAATTAATAAGTGCTTTAGAAATAGCGGAACAAAATTTTGGATTAGCGCTGCCCAGCACTGACCAAAATATTAGTCGCTAACGCAGTTTTGAGCTGTCATTTCTAATCCTGACCTGGAGCCCAGCCCCACCCGACCCGGATTCTGGCCAGGCCGGTCCATAATAATGAGCTTAATGTGTGGGCCGGGTCGGCTTTTGATTGCCTCAGCGGACATAGGTAGCTGACTATCCAATTATATGGCAACATGGCTTGCCACACTTTCACCTGCCACACGTACCATACCATACCAGCTTTATTTATAGAGCACTTTAAACACCTACAGGACCAAAGTGCTGTACACACAACAAAACAATCACAATCAGGTAATAAAATGATTAAAATAAATAAAAGTCACTCGTGGCCATTTCACCCTGCTGACCAGCCTAGAAAGAGTTAAAAAGTTCAGTTAAGCTTCAGATGGACTTCTGCCAGCGATCCATTAGTCCAAATGGACGTTCATTCAGCCGCTGCACTCAGCGGATGCACACAGCCGACGACCCAAACAGGTGAGATCACAAAATATCTGACATGTCAGAGCAGGGTCCATGTCTGAATAATGCAGAATGCAGGCAGATGCAGGGGAAGCATTTAATGCACTTTGACGGCCATGAAGGGACAAACACCCCCTCAGCTCCGATCTTCTGTCTCCTTTAATTCAGCCGAATGCAACTCTAACACTGTTCAAGATGGCGGCCACAGCTTACTGACCTCTAGCAGACACAGACTCAGTCCGTTTTAATAATAATAATAATAATAATGAATTCAATTTATAACGCGCTTTTCATTAGTGAAAATCTCAAAGTGCTACACACATTGAATGCTACACACATTCATACACCGGTAGCGGCAGACTACCATGCAAGGTGCTTTCCAGTCCTACCGGGAGCAACTCGGGGTTAAGTGTCTTGCCCAAGGACACAACAACACATGGTGTGGGGAACCGGGATTCGAACCGCCAACCTTCCGATCGGGGGACGACTGCCATTACCACTACGCACGGTTTTACAGATTCTGAGCTGCACTTTGTCATGTAAAGTTGAGATTTCTCCCCAACAAACTGACAAGCACTAATAGATAGCTCATCACCTTTGAGTAAAATATGCAAGATGCATCACTTTCTTTTCTTCTGTGTTTATAGTTTTGTGGTTTATTCAGGTCAGTCAGTTTCAATTTGCTTTATTTCAATCCCAGCTTCGGAGAAAAACCAAGAAACAAAAGCACAACTGCAGAAATCATATTATTAACCTGAATGCTCAGGGCTACCAAGAGCAATACAGTATAAAGTCTTATTAGATCATCATTTTATGTTGACTAGCACCAAAACTGCACCTTTTTATGGTACTCGTTACAGTTGTGTATTGCTTTGCTGCATGAACATCACATGACGAAAATGCCCTACTTCTGTTTTAGACAGAATGTTTTAATTTCATACGCAAAAATATATTTTATGGTGAGAAAAACCATCTGCAAGTTTTTCCACACACTACAACAGGCGTGTACGCAAGCACGTGCTCTGAATATGCAGATGCTCACGTAAACATTCTGTTTTACCAACTAACAGTATGTGCTGCACTGAGATGTCTCTTTTCTAATGGTCGCTGCTGCTTTTGTTGTTCTCTTTGCTGAACTTTACTGAACGCCTGCGTTCCCACATGAGTCCTCTGCAGCCTGCAATGTGATTTATGATCTGTCAGTGTGTATGTGGAGCAGAATGAGAATGATCAGCTGGAGAAAGTTATCGTGTTGTAAGATGCTGAGTCATAAAGCCTGGGTGCAAACCTCCTACTGGTGATGCAACACAACAGAGTTGCATGAGTTGCTGCTCTGCACTGCTGCAAACACCAACTCACCGTACGTTTCCACCCTCGCTGTGCTGAGTTTGCGGTTTGGGAGGGTCGGGTGTTGGACCACACAGGTCACGTTCTCCTCGTCCTGCAGGTGGGTGGGGAAGCGGAGGGTGCTGTTCAGGGTGGAGGTGCCGTTTGAGTGAAGGGTTTTGCTCGTATTCACGGTAAAGAGGTCATCTGAAGGGGGTCTGCCCCCAACCAACCAGCTGATCTGAGGCGTGGGCCTGCCTCCATCAGCCGAGCAGTACACGGACTGGTGGTGAGTGCCGTTAATGGCCTCTGCGTTCACGCTCATCTGCACATCAGGCTGAGCTGGGAATAAATTACCACAGTAAATACGGTCTTCAGGTAAGTGTCAGGTATTGCTTCTAAATAACTCATTCTGTTGGCTTTTCCCTAGAAGAAGTGAATAAACAAAACAATATTTGCATTATTGACTTACCTACTACAGTAACAAAGATGCTGACGTCAATGAGGTCCTCCTCTTCCTTAAACTCACAAATGTACTTTCCCTCGTCTTCCACACCGGACACCATCTTATGAATCGTGAGGTTGGTGGGAGAGTCAGGGGCCGAAAAGTTGTTGCAACTAAACGGTTCTCCATTCAAAAATCCTGCCAGTCGCTTGTATTCACCTCGAGGGTTGAGCTGACGTTTCCACTCGGCATTTTGGATTTGACTCTCACCCGTATATCTGCAGCTCAGGGACAGGTCTCCCCCCAGGACCGCCGTGACGTTGTTGGAGATCACAAGAGGCGGCTCGGCTCCTGATGGCGTGACATGGAACGACAAGATTCATTCATTCAACCTTTACTTAGGCAGGTTAATCCCATTGAGCCTCGAGGACTCATTTACAAGAGAGACCTGGCTACAAACAAAGAATGACGACAACAGAAACAGTAGATTTTCCTTGGACAATCAACAACAGACAAACATAAGAGAGAAATACAGATTTTTTTTAACAAGTTAAAACAAAGATATAAAAGTAGCAAAACAGATAGATTAAAAGGTAGATGTAGAAAACTAAAAACAGGAATATGTCTGCATTGGGTTTTGCCAGGAGTCCAACAGATTCTTTAAGCCATTTAGGGAGGTCAAGGTCGAGATCTTCAGATCTTTTTGTAAGATATTCCATGAAGCAGGAGCGGAGTAGGAGAAGGCCCTTTTGCCAAGTTCAGTCCTCACTGACAGAACACTGCAGGTAATCATGTCCTGAGAGCGCACGCTGTAGCTGCACTCACGCAAAGACATGTAGGAGGAGATGTATGAGGGCAGCAGACCAAGAAGTGATTTAAAGATGAAAATGTACCAGTGGAAGAGTCTGCGTGAGGTTAATGATGTCCAGTTAACCAGTGAATACAGGGTGCAGTGGTGGGTACGATAATCACAGCCAGTTATGAATCTTAGTGCACCATGATAGACAACATCCAACATCTGCAGGGTGCTTGTAGGAGCATTCATGTAGAGAATGTCACCGTAATCAATGGAGGGAAGGAAAGTCACAGATACAAGGCGTTTCCTAGCATTCAGTGTTAGACATGATCTGTTTCTGAAAAAGAAACCCAGTTTAACTTTCAGTTTCTTTACTAGGTTTTCCACGTGGAGTTTAAAAGAGAGATGCGAATCGACCAGGATACCCAAATATTTATAGGAATCAACAAACTCAATAGGGACACCATTTGAGGATAAAATCAGAGGAAGAACTGCTGGGACCGACTTCCTATTTGAAAAAAGCATCCCTTTGGTTTTATCAGCATTTAGGACAAGTTTGAGATGGAACAAATCTGACTGGATGATGTCAAAAGCAGATTGCAAAAACTGAAAAGCCTTAGCAACTGTCATAACTCAACAGTAAACAACTGTATCATCAGCATAGAAATGTAAGGATGCATCAGGGATGCTCTGACCTACATTACCTATGTAGATTGTAAAGAGGGTTGGTTCTAAGACTGCGCCTTGTGGTACACCATTGTTGACTGTTAAATAACTGGAAGAAGTACCGTTATGTTGAACACATCGGAAAGATAATTAGAAAACCAACCAATGGTGTGATCTGAGAAACCGATTTCTGAGAGCTTATGACACAAGATGTTATGATCCACAGTGTCAAAAGCTTTAGACAGGTCTAAAAAAAAGTGCAGCACAATAATCCTTAGACCTGTGATGATTGAAGATGATGGCGATAAAGAGAGGTCAGAAGTTCATGTGAGTAAACACCTGCAGAGCAGAGCAGGCCTGCAGCTATAGACACAAGTTTAACCTCTGGAAGACATATTTGTTTTCAACGCTGGGGAAACTCTGACGGATGACTCAAATTGTCCTTGTCAACAGTTATTAAAAGTTGTCAATAACTAATCGATTAGTGGTGCCTGAAACTGAAAGCTGATACGCAGATATTTAAATGGTAAATGGGTACTTATATATAGCCCTTGTCTATCTTATCAAAATACTCAAAGTTCTTTACAACCTGTGCCCTCATTTAGCCATTCATACACAAAAAGATCTGAAGCTCTCGAACTTGACTTCTCTAAATGGTTTTCAGAATCTGTTGGAATCCTGGCAAAAACCAATGCAGATTTGTTCCTGTCTTTGATTTTATACGTCTACCTTATAATGTTTTGCTAGTTTTTTGATACTTTGTTAAAAAACTTTCTTTTGTTTTTTTCTCTCTTTTGTTTTCTATTGTTTATTGTTTGTTTGTTTATTGTTTATTGTTTAAGGAAACTCTACCACTGCTGTTCATTGTTCTTTAGTTTTACCAGGTCGCTTTCGTAAATGAGCCCATGAGGTTCAAAAGATTTACCTGACTAAATAAAGGTTGAATGAATGAATGAATACTACAGTAGATCTATACAAAGAATAATCAGTGCCTGATCACATTCATACACCGATGGGACACATATCAGAGGCAATGAGGCGTTCAGTGCCTTGCCCAGGGACACTTTGGCGTGTGACTGCTGGTGGAATTGAACCCCCAACTCTTGCATTGGAGGACGACTGCTCTAACCACTCAGCTGCCGCCCGATTTAACATTTTTATTAGTTCATTGCTCAAGATATAAGAGTAGATTTAAAACTGAACCAATAGGAACAGTTACTGTTTTCATGTTTTTTTTTCACATACACCAACAAAATGGAATGTGACCCAAAATATAGCTTTAAACATGTATATACAGAAAAGAAAAAACAACTAATCATTAAGTGTAACAATTCAGTCTCAAAACTGAAATGTCAAAACATATATGTTTTAAAAACATACTAAATGTGGGATTTTGTGAAATCTAGTGGCAAAGTGGTAATTTACATCAAACTGAAAGTCAGGTCAAAACTCCAGTAAAGTGGCATTAGGTGAAATGTGTTTGTTGCTAAATGTTCTCTAATTAAAATTAAATAAAGAATAAAATACACAATGGACCTACAATCCTAACAACAGTACATGATTAGTATCTAAACGAGGTTTCTTCATAATAAAGCAATTTGCCTGAAAAAGCATTACCGGTAGTCTTCATCTACTGCTATTGCAAAGTTTTTTCCTTTATCTTAATTTACGTATAAATATTGTTTAAAACATGTGCTATGGCATTTATTTATATATGCAAACTGCTGTATCTCAGTTCCTCAGAATACCTCCTAACTTCAATTATTTGTTGTGTATTAGGTTACATGTGGCTTTAATGTGTTTCAATTTGTAATTCATACAGAAAATAATACAGCCAGCAGTGGCTATAGTAAAAATTATCATTGATTTTGCAATATAATAATTATACCATATTTCTATGTAGAAATAGACAGATTACAATTTAAATACACACAGTGTATTTATGTTAGCAAGAAGGTTTAACACCTTGAGATAGGAAAGTTATGGAAGGTCTGAGATTTAGCAGCACATATTTTACAAACTAATATTTCTGCTCATCTGAGATCTATAAACATCTGCAGCAAACTGCAGGGGGATCATTTGAATAGCTCAAGAACAAACCAAAAATCAAATGGTTTAGTATTTGTCTACACTCAAGGGGTTGATGACAATCTGTCCACATGGCCTCAGATATAGCCTGGTATTCAGATTAGCATCATTTTTGCTGTATAAGTCACACCTTTTTGCATAAATTAGCATGCCCTGTGATTTATGCAGTGAAGTGACTTATTTGTTTTCCCCCCAATATTTATAACCTAATTTTTGGCTGAGATCTGACGATTTCATTCATTCCAACATGGAAAATGTTGCACACTACCATTTTCAGCAGCTAGAGGGCACTTGAGTAATGGAGGTAGTTGGAGTGAGGACAGAGGATGCAGAGGACAAAGTGATCTGGAGGAGGATGACTCACTGTGGTAACCCCTGAAGAGGGAAAAGCCGAAAGAAGAAGGAGAGGGCGCTTGAGTAATATGGCAAGCCAAGTGTCTCATTAATAGGTAAAAGTGGCTGTTAATAAGACACTTGGCTTGCCATACCAAGCCCCCTTTGTTTCGCTCTGGAACTCTTGAAGCAAACGTCAAATCAGCTGATTTGACCGTCAAAGTGCATTTATTAAGGAAAAGTTCATTCAACTAAGACACACTTTGCTATAATGTCGAGCAAACAAATACCTTTTTTAAGTGTTAATCTTGTTAAATTCTTGTTAAAGTCTTCCCATGCACACTCCGGCAGCTACCATTTGGCAGCCAATTGATTTTTGACACACCGGCCATGTTTCCGGGTGGTCAGCAGTTGCGTCATCACATAGCAGAGTCTCTCCCTGTTGGTTGCTGCGATGCGGCGAGCAGCCAAAGTTCAAATAAAATGCCGGCTACCCACCAAACGCGTTTCGGGCAGCGGAAGCGGCCGGTTTACATTGAAAGTCTATGTGGAGGAGCGGCGAGGAGCGGCGAAGCGTGACGTGGCGCGTTTTGAGCAGTTCGAGGCGCGGCAGATTGCGGCAGTTCTTTTCCGCGCACGCGACGCGTCCAAAAGCAGCCGCTGCCAGAGTTCAAATATTTGAACTTTGGCTGCTCGCCGCGTCGCAGCAACCAATCGGGAGAGACTCTGCTATGTGATGACGCAACGACGACGGGACTTTTTTTGGACTTTTCAAACTTAGCCCAACGAGCCTCCATGAAGAAACCAGCCTCCGGTAAGAAACTTGGCATTTTTACAGTTGCCGCTGTCCGCTCGAGCGTACGATCACCCTGAAATATATGTATATCAGTATTACACCTGAAGCACACATATTATGCGTTATGATTTATGTTCACTTAATTCCACCATATAATGTGAAAATATATTCAAGATGGAACCTTTATTTACGGGTTTTATTTCCAATAGGGAAGAGTTTTTCAGTTACACGCCTGCATAATACAACAGACACAACACTGGATGATTGACATACAGAGCTGGTAGCTTGTTGGCTGAGAGGCGGATCACTCACAGAGTAGAAAAGTTCTAGGGCGGTTCCAAGGCGGTTCGGTTCCAGGATTGGTCCCACGAGGCGATGACGTCATCTAGAGGTATAAAACCGTGGTCCGCCTTCGAAGATGTGTGTGTGTTGGACTTGTGCTTGGTGAGAGGTCTGTTGGTCGCTGTAAGGTTTATTCTTATAATGTACAATAAACCTGCCTAAAACTTGCACATTCGTTTCAGAGCTTCCCTTCAACTTTTGAACCGCAACAACCCGTAACATAAAAAAAGTTTTAATCTCAACAAAGACTTTCGGAGCTGCAGTTCGGCTCGTAGAAAACCCACTCAAGTAGTAACGAGGCTAACGAACAGCTGATTTTATCTGCCCGGTGTACAAAAAACAAAACAAACCCTACCGGAAAAGGACCAAGACGCTCCTCCCACTGCGCGTCTTCAGTGTGAACAGACATCTGTTGACAAGCAGCCAACACAGTGCGTTGAGAGCGTTTTTGATGCTCAAGACGCGTTCGGTGGGAACCCTTTGAACTCCGGCAGCGGCTGCTTTTGGACACGTGGCGTGCGCAGAAAAAAACTGCCGCGCTCTGCCGCGCCGCTCGAACTGCTCAAAACGCGCCGCGTCACGCTTCAACGCTCCTCGACGCTCCTCCACATAGACTTTGTCTCTCTTAGTTAATCCTAGATGTTATTATTGTTCTTCTCTTGCATTTGTTGTTGGATGTAACTGGGACCCTGTGTACATAATCTCGTTTTCAACACATGTACTACATGCGGTGCAAATGACAATAAATTCTCTCTGACTCTGACTCTCTGACTCTGACTCTAAACCGGCCGCTTCCGCTGCCCGAAACGCGTTTGGTGGGTAGCCGGCATTAGACATACAGGTAGTCCTCGACTTACGGCGGTCATGATGGCGGTCACAGAGGACGCCATCTCGTCCGTGGTCCACACTGCTCTCACCCACCTGGATCAGAAGGACTCGTACGTCCGTATGCTCTTTGTGGACTTCACATCTGCCTTTAACACCATGATCCCCCAAACTCTGATGGACAAACTATCCACACTTGGACTAAGCCCCTCCATTTGTAACTGGGTACTAGACTTTTTAACAAACAGACCACAGTCAGTGAAGATCCACAACTTCTCCTCCTCCACCATTACCCTCAGCACTGGCTCTCCTCAAGGATGTGTGTTGAGCCCCCTTCTGTTCACTCTGCTCACATATGATTGTGCAGCTACCCATCCAGGTTGTCATATTGTAAAGTTTGCAGATGATACAGCGGTGGTGGGATGCATCACAAACAATGATGAGTCCAGCTACAGGCAGGAGGTGGAACACCTGGAGAGCTGGTGCAAAGAGAATAACCTTCACATGAATGTGAAGAAGACAAAGGAGATGATTGTGGACTTCAGAAGGAACAAACAAACACACACCCCACTGAACATAGGTGGATCAGTGGTGGAAGTGGTCTCCAGCTACAAGTACTTGGGGGTACACTTGAATGATAATCTCAGCTGGACCAACAACACCACCAGCCTGATCAAGAAAGGTCATCAGAGACTCTACTTCCTCAGACGGCTGAGACGAGCTGGTCTGAGTAGCCCAGTCCTCACCTCCTTCTACAGGTGTGCAGTGGAGAGCATCCTGTGCTCCAGCATCAACGTGTGGCATGGAGGCTGCACAGCTGCAGAAAGAAAAGCTCTGCAGAGAGTGGTGAAGGCTGCACAGAAGTCTGTTGGAGTCAGTCTCCCCACCATCACAGACATTTACACTTCGAGATGCAGGAAAAGAGCCACCTGCATCATGAAAGACCCCACTCACCCAGCACACTCACTCTTTGCCCCACTCCCCTCAGGACGGAGGTTGAGGAGCATCAAATGTAGAACCACTAGACTGAGGAACAGCTTCTACCCTGAGGCTGTTAGACTCATGAATAAATAAATAATAAGAATAATCACTGTGAAATATCACATCATGCTGATGCTGATCTGTTTTCTTGTTGCTGTGTTCATCTGTGACCATCTGCTCATAAAGACTCATGTTCGTGCTGCTGTTTGTAATGATGTTTTTCTATTACTCTAGGGCTTAGTGTATTTCTAGTTGATGTTTTTCTTAGTTCATATCCTAGATGTTATTACTGTTTTTCTCTTACATTTTGTTGTTGGATGTAACTGGGACCCTGTGTACATAATCTCATTTCATCACATGTACTACATGCGGTGCAAATGACAATAAAGACTCTCTGACTCTGACTCATGACTTACGACGATTCGACTTTACGAATGCGCTCCCATTGAAAAGCATTGTTCGAGTTACGCCGTTTATGCACCTTTACAGCAGAAAATATGGTACCAAAACGAAACTTAGGGGAGGTTGAAACTTACAGGAGGGAAGGGGGGAGCTGGAAACAAAACTTAGGGGAGCTTTAAACTTACAGGAGGGAAGGGGGGAGCTGGAAACGAAACTTAGGAGAGTTTGAAACTTACAGGAGGGGGTTTCCACTGATGCGCTCAGTGGAAACTTACAGAGCTTACAGAGCTCTGGACCGCGCTGGAAATACAGGAGGAGTGGAGGACAGCTGAGCAACGAGCTAACATGCTAGAAACGAGCTAACATGCTAACAGGTGTTGCTGTAAACGCTGTGGACCTCATGAAGCAAGCTGCAGAGCTTGGAGGTGCACAAGCTAACATGCTAACAGACGGAGGAAGAAATGACCAGCTCCCAGTAAGAAATTAACTCTTTTTTTCCTTCATTATGGCTCCTAAATGTATGTGGTTTTTGATAATTATAATGTGTTAGGATAGGCTAAGTGCTTGGTAAAAATACAGTCCTGTATGTATGAGGTGCCCTTTGGACGTATTTTCGACTTACTGCGATTTTCGTGTTACGAACGGGCGTAGAAACAGAACTCGTTCGTAAGTCTGGGAATACCTGTATTTGGACTGATGCGACTTATACGGCAGCAAATACGGTGTGTATTTAACTGAGGATTTTATTATGGTCATGAAAACAGGGCAGAACTTAATGCTTGAGTTTATACTCGGACAGCAGCCTCCTTTTTTCATGGAGCACAAACCAGCCACAGTAAAAGAGGTGAGTTCAGAGGAAAGGGGATCTAATGCACACAGACAGGTTTTAGCATTTGCAGGAAGGACGGCGTACAACGCAGTCCAACTGTCTCCTCCATTCTGTGTCTTCTGCTGGCTAAGTGCACTTGAGGACACTGTTTGTTTTATCGTTCAGATGATCTTCTCTTTAGCTTTATATGCATGATGATGACAACTAGCTGCATCACAACTGGATAAACCTGCGCAAAGCAGCCAGCTGCTGCAGGCTGAACTGTTCGCACAAAGCTCGGTTCAGAAATGCTGCTGGGTTTCCTGCACATCACAGCAAATGGAAACAAGGTGGAGGGCTTCCAAAGCCTTTAAGAGGAGAAAAATAAATATGCTGCATCAATTCAGTCATGCCTTCTGGGTCCATTTGCCCTTGCAGGTTATTGCCAAAATAAATGTCAGCCAAGAATGGAAAAAGGCACACCTTAAGGAGACAAACTAAGTAATGACTGAGGGAAGAGAAGAAAAAAAAAACATGCATTCTTTCAGTGCATCATATTTCGTGAACCTCCGGGGGCTTCTTCTTTCTCCTCAGCAAACAGCATCAATTCAGCACCGCAGTGAAGTTATTTTCATATTGGACGTTGGATATTCGAGCTCCGTGCCTTCAGCGGTGCGTTGCTCTCGTCAGTCCGCTTCATGGAGTCTGATTTCGGCAACAGCGCTGAGTCTGCCCCTACTCAGAGACGTCATGGTTCACTTAGGGACCGTCAACAAATTTTCGACCGCGTCAACTCTTCAGAAACATAAAATAATATATTTTACACGATTTGACCCACCCACAATTACTGTTTATTAAAAAGTGTTTACAGCTGTTTATTTCTCAATTTTTATGCATTTTGTATTTTTTTCACAATTTAATATTTAATAAATCACAGTTTTTGGTCAATACCATTCAGGTCTTTTGAGCCACCCACACAAAACTTACATCAAACTACTCTCCAAGACCAGGCCTATGAGGCACAGCTTTTTGTTTTTCATTTTTATGCATTTTGTAATTTTTAACAATTTATTAATTCAGAAATCACTGTTTTTGCTCAATACCGTTCAGGTCTTTAGAGCCACCCACACAAGTCTTACATCAAACTACTCTCCAAGACCAGACCTATGAGGCACAGCTTTTTATTTTTCATTTTTATGCATTTTGTAATTTTTAACAATTTATTAATTCAGAAATCACTGTTTTTGCTCAATGCCGTTCAGGTCTTTAGAGCCACCCACACAAAACTTACATCAAACTACTCTCCAAGTCCAGGCCTATGAGGCACAGCTTTTTGTTTTTCATTTTTATGCATTTTGTAATTTTTAACAATTTATTAATTCAGAAATCACTGTTTTTGCTCAATGCCGTT
Source organism: Garcialebias charrua (assembly GCA_038048925.1). Taxonomy (NCBI): domain Eukaryota; kingdom Metazoa; phylum Chordata; class Actinopteri; order Cyprinodontiformes; family Rivulidae; genus Garcialebias; species Garcialebias charrua. The sequence goes on from JBBPBX010061116.1 coordinate 13,429, forward strand.
CAGGTCTTATGAGCCACCCGCACAAAACTTACATCAAACTACTCTCCAAGTCCAGGCCTATGAGGCACAGCTTTTTGTTTTTCATTTTTATGCATTTTGTAATTTTTAACAATTTATTAATTCAGAAATCACTGTTTTTGCTCAATACCGTTCAGGTCTTTAGAGCCACCCACACAAGTCTTACATCAAACTACTCTCCAAGACCAGACCTATGAGGCACAGCTTTTTATTTTTCATTTTTATGCATTTTGTAATTTTTAACAATTTATTAATTCAGAAATCACTGTTTTTGCTCAATGCCGTTCAGGTCTTTAGAGCCACCCACACAAAACTTACATCAAACTACTCTCCAAGTCCAGGCCTATGAGGCACAGCTTTTTGTTTTTCATTTTTATGCATTTTGTAATTTTTAACAATTTATTAATTCAGAAATCACTGTTTTTGCTCAATGCCGTTCAGGTCTTTAGAGCCACCCACACAAAACTTACATCAAACTACTCTCCAAGACCAGGCCTATGAGGCACAGCTTTTTGTTTTTCATTTTTATGCATTTTGTAATTTTTAACAATTTATTAATTCAGAAATCACTGTTTTTGCTCAATACCGTTCAGGTCTTTAGAGCCACCCACACAAAACTTACATCAAACTACTCTCCAAGTCCAGGCCTATGAGGCACAGCTTTTTGTTTTTCATTTTTATGCATTTTGTAATTTTTAACAATTTATTAATTCAGAAATCACTGTTTTTGCTCAATACCGTTCAGGTCTTTAGAGCCACCCACACAAAACTTACATCAAACTACTCTCCAAGACCAGGCCTATGAGGCACAGCTTTTTGTTTTTCATTTTTATGCATTTTGTAATTTTTAACAATTTATTAATTCAGAAATCACTGTTTTTGCTCAATGCCGTTCAGGTCTTTAGAGCCACCCACACAAAACTTACATCAAACTACTCTCCAAGACCAGGCCTATGAGGCACAGCTTTTTGTTTTTCATTTTTATGCATTTTGTAATTTTTAACAATTTATTAATTCAGAAATCACTGTTTTTGCTCAATACCGTTCAGGTCTTTAGAGCCACCCACACAAAACTTACATCAAACTACTCTCCAAGACCAGACCTATGAGGCACAGCTTTTTGTTTTTCATTTTTATGCATTTTGTAATTTTTAACAATTTATTAATTCAGAAATCACTGTTTTTGCTCAATGCCGTTCAGGTCTTTAGAGCCACCCACACAAAACTTACATCAAACTACTCTCCAAGACCAGGCCTATGAGGCACAGCTTTTTGTTTTTCATTTTTATGCATTTTGTAATTTTTAACAATTTATTAATTCAGAAATCACTGTTTTTGCTCAATGCCGTTCAGGTCTTTAGAGCCACCCACACAAAACTTACATCAAACTACTCTCCAAGACCAGGCCTATGAGGCACAGCTTTTTGTTTTTCATTTTTATGCATTTTGTAATTTTTAACAATTTATTAATTCAGAAATCACTGTTTTTGCTCAATACCGTTCAGGTCTTTAGAGCCACCCACACAAAACTTACATCAAACTACTCTCCAAGTCCAGGCCTATGAGGCACAGCTTTTTGTTTTTCATTTTTATGCATTTTGTAATTTTTAACAATTTATTAATTCAGAAATCACTGTTTTTGCTCAATGCCGTTCAGGTCTTTAGAGCCACCCACACAAGTCTTACATCAAACTACTCTCCAAGACCAGGCCTATGAGGCACAGCTTTTTGTTTTTCATTTTTATGCATTTTGTAATTTTTAACAATTTAATTTTCATAAATCTGTGGGGTTTTCCTCAATAGCAAAAAAGTCATGTGACCTGTTGACTCAAAAACACTTTGAAATAATTTTACTAGTCTCTATAGTTGAGGCACAGTCTTTTGTTTTCTATTTTAAGTCATTGTACATTTTTTAACCATTAAAATGGTCAAAAATGAGCGTTCTTCTTCAATAGCTTCCAAGACATGTGACCTGTTGACCCAAAAACACTTTGAAATAATTATACTAGTCTCTATAGTTGAGGCACAGTCTTTTGTTTTCTATTTTACGTCATTGTACATTTTTTAACCATTAAAATGGTCAAAAATGAGCGTTTTTCTTCAATAGCTTCCAGGCCATGTGACCTGTTGACCCAAAAACACTTTTAAATAATTCTTATACTCTCTTTAATTGAGGCACAGTCTTTTGTTTTCTATTTTACGTCATTGTACATTTTTTAACCATTAAAATGGTCAAAAATGAGCGTTCTTCTTCAATAGCTTCCAAGACATGTGACCTGTTGACCCAAAAACACTTTTAAAAAATTATACTAGTCTCTATAGTTGAGGCACAGTCTTTTGTTTTCTATTTTAAGTCATTGTACATTTTTTAACCATTAAAATGGTCAAAAATGAGCGTTCTTCTTCAATAGCTTCCAAGACATGTGACCTATTGACCCAAAAACACTTTTAAGAAATTATACTAGTCTCTATAGTTGAGGCACAGTCTTTTATTTTCTATTTTAATTCATTGTACATTTTTTAACCATTAAAATGGTCAAAAATGAGCGTTCTTCTTCAATAGCTTCCAAGACATGTGACCTGTTGACCCAAAAACACTTTGAAATAATTATACTAGTCTCTATAGTTGAGGCACAGTCTTTTGTTTTCTATTTTACGTCATTGTACATTTTTTAACCATTAAAATGGTCAAAAATGAGCGTTCTTCTTCAATAGCTTCCAAGACATGTGACCTATTGACCCAAAAACACTTTTAAGAAATTATACTAGTCTCTATAGTTGAGGCACAGTCTTTTGTTTTCTATTTTAAGTCATTGTACATTTTTTAACCATTAAAATGGTCAAAAATGAGCGTTCTTCTTCAATAGCTTCCAAGACATGTGACCTGTTGACCCAAAAACACTTTTTTTGATTTTATCATGTCCTGGACGACTGAGAATCTTCACCAGCATGACGCAGTTTGTTATTGCCCAGCTTCCTTAAAAAAGTTCCCACTTTTAATCGGAGAAAGAAGAAAACAAACTAAAGAAAAGCGATCTTCACATGCATCCTTCACTTTTTAAAAGGTAAGTTATGCTGAGGGCAAAACATAAATACTTGAAACATGCTTATTGTCGTGATCGCGTTTTTCCCGACCGAACCTATGTTCATGTAATGACAGCGTTACTTTCTACCACAGTGTGCTCCGTTGTCTGGCGTTGGTCAGTAATAAAACAATTATGGCTTTGTGTGGTTTATGGGTCTGTGTTTTACACTAAAACTGAATTAAGACCATGGTGATGTCTTAAAAAGTAAGTGTTACAACGTTGCCTAACAAACACTATTACTTTACGTTTGATTCACAGATTATGTCCAGTGTTTTTTATTAGAGTGAGGATAAATTCAGCATTTTTTCAAAATCATAATTTTGTTTCAATCTTTGCCAAAATGTAATAATAATTAAAATAATAATACTGTAATATCAGAGAGTATACTGAAACACTGATATCTGATTACAGTACAAGTAAATAAAAACAGATAAATCATTATATTTTATGTCCTTCCTGTCTTTAGCTGCACTTTGAGCACCTTTTGATGTTTAGAGCTAAATGAACAGATTGGAAAATATATTTCTTTCCTTGCTGCAGGCCAATCTGCTGGTTTCCTTAAATAGAAACATTTTGAACTATCGGTATGTTGAATAATAAGTTGAGCTCTTATGCTAAATATACTTCAAAGGTTTTCAGATTTTTTTAACACATGATCTACTCTTTTTTGTTTCTTACTAGGCCAAAATGCAGAAGAAGCCATCTTTTATCCAGGAAAACAAAGTGTTGTTTTCCGCAAGGGACCCCTTGGATTTCTTCATCAGGACCCTTCTCCTGAGGCCAAAATTATCTAAAATAATCCTAGTGTGCATGACTAATCAGAGCCAAAGGGAGAGGATATTGTGCGGCAAAATGCTTTGTCTGTAGTTCGTCAAAGAGGAGGGGATGTTACAGATGATTCAGAAGTGCTGGGAGACTACAACCTCCAATTTGGTAAATACAAAGGGAAGTCTTTCCGGTGGCTTTTA
>JBBPBX010061117.1:0-21222 GCA_038048925.1 Garcialebias charrua
ATATATATACACATATAAATATATCCACATATATATCCACATATATATAGTGGGCGGCCGTGGCGTAGTGGTAATGGCAGTCGTCCCCCAATTGGAAGGTTGGAGGTTCGAATCCCGGTTCCCCACACCATGTGTCATTGTGTCCTTGGGCAAGACACATAACCCCGAGTTGCTCCCGGTAGGACTGGAAGGCGCCTTGCATGGCAGTCACCGCTACCGGTGTATGAATGTGTGGATGAATGGGTGAATGGTTGGTATTGTAGTGGACATGACCATGTTCACTTTATTACATCTGTGTACTTTTGAACTGTTCCAGAGATGATCTTTACTGACCTCTCAGTAAAGCAAGACATTTATCACAAAATCATTCCATTAGTTGTAATCAGAATATAGTCACCAAAAGAGACTATTTCTACCTTTGATTTTATTCTAATGTAATCAAAAGAATAACTTTTGTCATTTTCATGATATATGTTATATGCTGTTATTCTTTAAATGTGAAACATCAATGTGTCATTTCTGCAAGTGAAAAGGTGTCAAAGTTCAGCTAAAATGTCAAACTGACTTACACTGAAATTGTTTTTGTCGAGTTTCAGCTAAAACTCTCATCTAGCGTCTGAAAGTCTCTCACTCAGATACTTTTCCTAAACAATTTCCTTCTCTGTGCTGAATTTCACCTTGAATAGTGATAACGAGTGGACCAATGAAAAAGAGACAAGTTTCTCTCCTCTCTAAGTCTCTTTTTAAGTTCTAACTGTGCGGAAACGCTTCAGAGTTTCTGGGAGCTTCAAAGACATGAAGACGTCCCAAAGAGCTGGATGAATGCCTGTCACCCGCCAAGGACGGTCATTCAGCTAAGGATTGTATAACATGCTGTTATGAATCCACTGAGAACGAGCGTGAGCTCAAAACTTTGTTTATTCCTTCCTGGAATAAGCTTATCTTGAAGTCAGAGGCCTGAAGCTGACATATTTTCTGATGACCAAGCAGAACCCAGGAGACGTTGGAAAACGTAAACGAATAACCTGCTCAGAGGTACAAACTGAAGTTGATTGTTTACGCAGAGAAGTGACTGAAAGTAAGGTGGAACTGACCTTAACTAAAGAAAACCTTTTTAAAGAAAGGGAAAGATGGGTGGATGTTGTGGCAAAGCAGTCTCAAGGCTTCACACCCCCACCACCTCCACGCGGTAATGCAGAATTGCTCACCGTACCTGTTAAGACCCATCAAAGAGAAGAGAGGCTCTTTGGAAGGTTACTAGAAGAAACCACACAATCAACTTAGCATGTGGTGAGGCAGTGTTTTGATGGATTAAAGTCCATCATGACTCAAATGACCCCACCTCCACAGGGAAGGTTTCCAATGCATCCCATCCCTCAGCATCAATTCCCAGGCCAAAGCGGTTCTGCTCAATTTCCTCAGAACCCAACCTACAACTCTGAGTACCACCTCCATGACCTAGGTTAAAGATATCAGCTGTGCTAAACTCAGCCACCCACATACTCCAAAATGTATGCAAATAGAAAAGTTACTGAAGAAGTACAGGTTACTAGCCTGGCCCTCGCCTTCCTGCACAGCTCCGCTCAATTCTCATTTCCCTTCACTGCACAGTCTGGGACTTCTCTCATAGACAACGATTTCTCCGGTAGATTTTTGACCGGACCAATCAGAGAACAGAAGGGGCGGAGTTTTGGACCCTAACCCACGCCCCCACCTGTCCCAGCGCACAGAGCCCTATAAAGGGCTCTGCCAGCGCGCAGTGAGCGAGCAGCGGCATGTTCTCATTCAAAGCGATGCAAATCGATGCAGGACTGTTTCATATGTGACACAAATTTATTAATTTCCCCTTCTTAATCCCTTATCTGGAGTTTTCTTTTGTTTTTTGGGCCAAAAGTCAAGTGATCGCTCGCTCCCTCCTCCTCCTTCTCTCCCTCCGCTGAAATGAACAAGGAAATGGCTGAGGTTGTCACGAGAATTAAACTCGGGTTTTACGTTGCTGCCCGAGTCCCATCAGATTTTCTGGTCTTCTGGTGAGCTGGACCAGCGATCCATGGTTTTATTTTATTTTATTAAAAAGTTTTATTAACATATAAACACAGAATTTGCAGCGCGGCAGCCGGCAGCGAGAGAAAAGCTGCAGGAGGCGGAGCAGTTGTCAAGTTCACCAGAGCACGGGGAGCAGCCATACATGGCTCTGAGGGGAGGGAGCAGAATGCTTTCCCTGTTCAAAATATCCAATGGTTTTGTTCCTCAGCAGAGGCCAACTCCTCCAGCAAGAATCGTTTTAAAATGGAGAAAGTCCAGACCCTAGTCTGAAGCGAAGTGAAGGACAAGGGTCTGGTTTTAACCAGGCTAACAGGTTACTGTAGTTTTAAATGACCAAAGAATGTATTGTTTTTGTGTGATCATTACAAGATGTGGTGATCTGTGCACATTGTCTGTCTGTTTTGCACAAACTTTTTGAATGTTTAATTTTTGTTTTTCTGATATACCTCAAATTGCACATGTTGAAACATGTTTTCAAACAAGCAATATCAATTGTTTACAAGAATTTGTGAAAATATTTGATCTATTAAAGAGCTCAGATGTTCACTAGTATTATTTGCAGTTTTTATTGTAGTTTTTTTTAATGTGATAATATCTTTATACAAATGTTAAAGGGGACCACATATTGCTTTTTAAAATTTTTATGGTATTTCTTTGGGGTTAAAAAACAGTGTTCATTCAATTTAATACACAAAATAATTCTTAGATAATCAATTATACCCTTTTTAATTCTGCCATTTTTAACTTTCGTTTTGAACGACCGGTTTATGATGAGGAGGTCTTGTGGCACGCCCTTCAAAGATCTGCTCACATTAACTCCGCCCTCCAAAGGCAGACGAGGAAGTTACTGCACGTTTCTTTTGCCTCCTTCTGACTCTCCCTCCCTCTGACTCTCCCTCCCTCTGACTCTCCCTCCTTCTGCCTGTGGCGCAGCTGTAGGGGAGCAAAGCACACACACACACAAGCACAGCAGCACAGCGGGGGCTTTTTTATCTGCGTCCCTCCGAGGAGCACGTGCGGGCCGGCACACACACACATACACACACACACACACTCACAGCGGGCTTTCTTTTTATCAACACTACCTGACGCTCTGATGGAATTAAATAGGAGCTCCAAGTGATCTTGGCTCAGGCTGAACCTGTATGTGAGGACACACACACACGCGCACACACGGGTTTGGTTGCGTTAAGTAGTCTGTCCTGCTAATGACACATAAACCAACACACACACACACACACACACAGAAACATGCGCATCTGTTCCCATCTGAAAACTATCAATTTTAAATCCATTATCTGCGCCACGAGGGTCAGAGAGTTAGCTGGCTAGACTCTGTGACATTTTTAGCCATGAAATCAGGAAAAACAACCGTCAACTCTTTTATACTGGAGTGGGTTGAGCCGCACCAGGGGTTGCTAGGTGAGGGGGCTGGACTCAGGTTCGAGGTGGGTTGTCCTCGCGCCTGTGACGTAACAGGCGCGATGATTTCAAAACGAAACCTATCTTATCACAGTTAAATAAATCTACTTAGAGTAAATAAACCACTGGGTGCATTTTTTTGGCCTTAGGACTGTTTTTTTATGGAGTAAATACCCAAAGTTGAGTAAAAAAAACATTAAAAAGTGAATTTTGAATATGTGGTCCCCTTTAACTGCATATGAACACAAATACTGTACATGCCAATTATTTCTTGAACACTTTAAAAGCCCTGGGGCCCTTTAATGCAGATGGCCTGTACGGAGTGGAAAGTTGGTTGATATATGTGCAGTCAGTGCCTCTCTTGCACAATTTCCACCAACACTACACTGAAGGTTCACTGGCTGGTTAGGCTGAGAGTAGTTGTTTGCACAGTCATGAGCCTCTTCCAACCAGTTGCTGTTGCCATAATCCCTCTCCCTCTGGCAGAAGTTGTGGAGTGCACAACATGTGGCAATCATGGTTGGATCAAAGGTGAAATGAAAGTCACTTCTTTTTAGAAGAACTCTCCACCGTGACTTCAGCAACCTGAATGTCATCTCTACCCCCACCCTGACAGAGCTAAGGCAAACATTAAATGACTTGTTGAGGAGTCAGACAAGGAGAGTTTGGGTATCCTTTGAGGAGCCAGTCCAACAGCGGGTATGCAGGGTCACCAACAATGAAGAGACGGACGTCCTTTCCTCCAATGTTCCTCACAGACTGCAAATAAAAGGACATTCCAATATTTAGTGTTCAGCATTTTATTTGTTTAAAGGCATGGTTCAAACAAATTTTATTTTAAATAAAACTTTACAGCTAAGTATCTTTACTTTGAGATACATAGCTGTAATAGTTGTAGTAATACTAAATGCAATATAGTAAATATTAGCCTTACATTTTGGCAACAGATGAGCCCTTTGATAGGTCTGACTGGCGCAGGACATTGGCATCATGGGCACAGCCTGGCATCTTGACACTGATGCTCCAGAAACTGAGAAAAACAGAGAAAGAATGGTAACTAATAACAAATACAGACAGTATCATGCACAGACAGGTAGAAAAGGAAAGAAAAACAAGTTTATTATAGCATACAGCATTTATTTGTCTTGCCAACAATTGTTGTCCACAACAGCTTGGAGGACATAGGACGGCCATCCTTTACGGTTAACAAAGTCTTTATATTAATCAGAGGGGGGGAGAACCGGGATGTGCAATCCATCGATGAGACCCATAATCTGAGGGATGTGATGGCAAGCCCCAAAACCTCTGGCAATCTCCATTGCCTCCATGTCAGTTGGTGCTCGGATCAGCTGTTTGACTGGCCCTCTCACCATGTTTTTACAAAACGTACACACAGTTCCTTTTCAGTTGGTCTCTCGGTGCAACATACATGCTATGGGAATTGCACCCCCGCGCGATTACCTGAAGGAATATACTCACGCCTTTACGGCTAGGGGCGTCACCGCCGCGCCAGAGGCCCCGCCCTCTGGGTACTTAGGCGGCCTGCGCCCCTCCATCTTTCTCTTTTTTGCCCTTCACCTCGCTCAACACCTGAACTTTGTGGGACTTCTCTGTTGTCGCATCGCTCAACTGAGGTGAGCTTGCTCCCTACACTGAGTGTACAGAGAAATTTTCCTGTGTATTGCTGGGCTGGCGAAAGCTGGTCCAGCTTTTTTCTACTCACCTTCAAATTTTTCTTCTTTCCGCAGCTTTTCACTCGATGGCGCTAACTGCGTCACAACCTCCTGCTAGCCATTAGCAGGCTAACCGGCGAAAGCAAGACGACGGAGAAGACGGCTTCAAACAAAAGAAAACTAGGAACAACTTTGACAATTCTCGCCGGACATGGCTCCCGAGAAGGGAAGACGGAGGACAAAGCGGAGGAAAACCAAGACGACGAGTCCTCGCTCGCGCCCATGCCCCAGCGGATGCGGCTAGTCCCCGTTGGCGACGGACACCCACGAGGTCTGTCCTGTCTGCCTAGGGATTCTGCACGTGAGAAAAGCGCTGGAATTCCCCGAGTCCTGCTCTCACTGCCATCGAATGTCGGCAGTAGTGAGGAAACGACGGGCTGACGCGTTGGCCAAATCCATGGCTAGGAACGTAATGCTGAAGGTCGCACGTCGCACTAAAGTGCTCCCTCCTGAACTGGAGCCTGACAATGTGGACCTGGAATGCAGCGGACGAGTCGGAGAGGACAACATGTCGGACTCTTCAGTTGCCGCCGAGGACTCGACGCCTGAAGTGTCCGACCAAGACACCGAATATGGTCACAAAGGGGAAACTGTTGATTCCTCCCAGAACCTGGCGCAAATCCTACTGGAACCAGACCTGTCGGTACCTGCTCTGTTCGACCTGTGCCACAGGGTGGCAGATGCCCTGCAGGTCACGTGGCCATACCCCACACCTTACCAATAAGCTACGAGGCTAGCGGGGAGCTACTTCTATGCGAAACAATCGACAATGTCGCAGAAAATACCAATTATCCCGGACTTCCTCATGGAGCTCAAACGCTTCTGGGCGGAACACGGAGCTGCCATCATGCTGCCATTATCCCGACTCCTTGACGTTACGAGAATGGATACAGCAGGCCTCGCCAATGCACCCCCAATAGAGGAGACTCTAGCGGCTCACTTGGCCTCCACAGTCGGAAACCTATGTTACCCAGTAGAGCCTGTCGTGCTTCGGAGAAACAACTTGAGAAGTGCTACAAGGCTCAGGGCCTCGTAGCTCGCGTTCTGAATGCATCAACAATGGTGCAGGTATACCTGGCGGAAAAACTCCAACATATCCAGGTAACAAAAGACGAGCAGGACGCGACAGAAGCCATGGAGGAGGCCCGCCGTGCTTCGGACCGCGTGCTCCGCATGATGGGGACAATAGCCATTTCCCAAGGCAAGGCAATGGCGGAAATAGTTGTCACCCATCGCAATCTTTGGCTAACTCTGTCGGACCTCCCAGAAAACCAGAGGTCCACTTTCCTCCACCACCCAATCGAGCCGATGGGACTCTTCGGGAGAGCATTGGAACACGTCCAGGCCTGGTTGAAACAAAGACGTACACAGGCGGAAGCCTTCCGCAAGGGGTTGCCAAGGAAAAGCTTTGCACCCCCAAAAGAAGACACGCGTGGCCCACTGCGGAAGAGACCCGCTAGTGGCGGCGAAGCTTTCTAGTACCGGCCAAGGACCTCTTCAGTGACCCAATGTGGAAAACAAACTCGAACCTGATGTAACAGGACAATCTGACAATTTTACAGGTTTGCCGCCCACGTGGTACGGGAACCTGACCTCTTGAGTCCAGTCTCCCCTTGTAAAAGATTACGAGGAGTGACTGACATGTGTACGCGCACCAAACATGACTCGAACTTTGCATGTGTAAACAAAACAAACACTGTTTCAGACATGTACAAAAACAAAAGTACCAAAGCACAGACTGCCCTGGTTCTTGACTCGAGTACCATTTTTACAAACAAACCATATGGTCAAACTATGAACCATAGCAAGATACACGAGTTCTGCCAAGGACGGTCAGATCTCGCAATATCTTCTGTCGGGCCGACCACCCTGCTCAGAGGAGTGCAAGAGGGGTCAAAGGTCACCCCTCTGGCACTAAAACACGACGAGCAGCAATTCAACATGCCCTCCAGGCTCAGCGTGCATGCGCAGGCCTGGAAGGCGTGTTTACCAAATGAGTGGGTCATGACAACGATACGTCATGGGCTCAAATTGCAGTTCTCAAAGAGACCGCCCCGCTTCACAGGGGTGCTACAATCTAAAATTAACCCTAAACGTACACACGTACTGAGAGAGGAAGTCTCAACAATGTTGCAAAAGGGAGTGATTAGCCTGGTCTCAGGACGTAAGCTACGCTCTGGCCACTACAGCAAATACTTCCTGGTACACAAAAAGGATCATTCCTTGAGACCAATTCTGGATCTCAGGACTCTCAACAAGAGGATAACATTTAAGTTCAAGGTGCTTACTCTACGGCAAGTCTTCTAGTCGGTGAGACCTGGAGACTACGCGTGTACAATGGATTTGAAAGATGCCTATTTCCATATAGGTGTATGGAGGAAACACAGAAAGTTCCTCCGCTTTGCCTTTGAAGGTAACGTTTATGAATTCAGAGCTTTACCCTTTGGTTTAAAGGTTGCTCCGTCCACATTTACCAAATGTCTGGATGCAACCCTGACCCCTCTCAGGAATCAAGGACTCAAGGTCATAAATTACCTGGATGACCTACTAATTCTAGCTGAAAATAGAAAGCAAGCCCAATTACACTCCTATAGGGTGATTCTTCACCTGGAGTCTCTTGGTTTTATCATAAACCTACAAAAAAAGCGATTTGACTCCATTACGGTTTAACGTATTTTTGGGAGTACAGATCGACACCATTCAGTACAGAGCATGGCTCTTGAAAGAACGAGTTTCCTCCATCCGCTGTTGCCTGGAAAAATTTTAACTGAACCAACGGGTCCCTGTGAAAACCTGCCAACGCCTCTTAGGCCTCTTGACGGCAGCCATTCCCTATGTGCCACACGCATTACTGAAAATGTGGCCCATACAAGTATGGCTAAACCAACGAATACAACCCGACTTGCCTAATCAGGCAGAGAAGGTTAGGATAGACCCAGAGTGCCTGGAGGCCCTGGAATCCTGGAGAGACTTGTCCATTTTCACAGAAGCTGTCTCATTGGGAAGGGTGTTATCTCGTGTGGTCATCACGACGGACACCTTAAAAACTGGATGGGGGACGGTCTGTAGAAATCAGAACGCCCGCGGCTTTTGGAATGAACAGGAAGCAAGATTGCATATCAACTTCCTGGAGTTGTTGGCCATATTCCTGTCTCTAAAATATTTCTTCAATAAAGGTCTGATTGCTGGACAACACATCCTGGTGAAATCAGATAACAGGACCACAGTGTCCTTCATCAACAGAGAGGGAGGGACAAGGTCTCGGGCCCTCCTATGATTGGCACAGAGGATGCTCACATGGTGTGCTCCAAGAATCTTGTCACTTAGGGCAACTCATGTCCCCGGTGAACTAAATCATGGGGCCGACGCCCTTTCAAGAGAACCCCTTTTGGCGTCGGAATGGAGCCTGAATCCACGAAATGTGGAACAGGTCTGGTCACGATTAAGGAAGGCCTCTGTGGACCTGTTCGCCTGCAAGGCTAGCTCAGACTGTGACCTCTACTTTTCCTTGAGGGAAACAGGTATGGATGCTCTGGCACTTGATTGGTCTGCAGGCTTGCTCTACTATGCCTTTCCACCTGTCCCTCTGATCGGGACGACATTGGAACGGGTACATCAGGGAGCTCTTTCCTTGATTCTCATAGTCCCAAGGTGGCCACAGAAGACGTGGTTCCCAGAGCTGATTTCAATGCTATCTGGGATACCATGGCAATTGCCTTCTCACAGGGACCTACTGACTCAGGCGTATAGGCAGCTTCTACATCCACGTCCAGAGTTGTGGCAACTTTCAGCCTGGCCTCTGAAGGGATCTGGCTGAGAGCCTAAGGCTTTGGTTGCTTTGTCCCAAAACAAAGAACAAAGTTAACAAGGACTTGAGAGGTTACCCTGTGCTTGGCTTGGGTTTCTACCTCTACATCGGTCACCCAATTTTTTGTGACATGGTGGGTCCATGTTTTCCTCCTGTTTTCTCAGGATGTTCCATTGGGAAAAGGGGGATGATAAGTGTTCACACTGATGGAGCACGCTTAAGCTGTCTCTAGTTGGTGTATACATATATATGCCTAGTGGAAACATCATGTTGGTGTTTCTTTCATTTGGCATTTTTCCTCTTAGCATGTTCCTTCTGCATTCCCTATAGACGATAGCTGAGGGATGCCTGTCCTTTAGGACGGATGTTCTCACTTGTACTTTGTTTAGCATTTCAAGGGCGTGAATGGATTATGTTCCCATAGCAAGTATGTTGCACAGAGAGACCAACTGAAAGGGAACTGAAAGTTATGCACCATAACTCATGTTCCCTGAAGGAAGGGAACGAGGTGCAACATATCTGGCCCTTTCAATGCTGAAAGCTCGGTGAAGTGCATTTTTTGGAGAAAGATGGAGGGGTGCAGGCCGCTTAAGTAACCAGAGGGCGGGGCCTCTGGCGCGGCGGTGACGCCCCTAGCAGTAAAGGCGTGAGCATATTCCTTCAGGTAATCGCGCGGGGGCGCAATAACGCTGCTCTTACTTATTCCAAATTGATTTGCAATGACTCGATATTCAGCACAGCTGCCCAGTTTATACAGAACAACCGCAACTCGCATCATGAGCGGAATCTGAGTTCTAACAGTCACCTCCTCTGGGGCTAAATGACTCTCCATCAAAGTACACAACTTCGTGAAAGACAGACGTGTCATGTGAAAATTCTGCTTCCACTCCTGATCGGTGAACTGCGTGAGTACCACACACTCCCACCAGTCTTTACTTCGGAATTTCATCCACTGATTTCTGGTCTTTTGTGGAGGAAATGGCAGCAGTGTTAAACTTGCAGGCAAGATCTTTCTCTGATGTATTTTTCCTTACGCGCTTTCATCCTGCGAAGCAAAACGACTAAAATCATGCTTTGTTTTGCCTGTAGTTCAGTCAGGGAGTGTAGTAACTCCACCATCGCCGTCATTACAATCTGGCGCGGGTCCATTTTTGGCGCGTCTTGGCGCGTCTGTTTACTTTCGTCCCGGAAGTAACTTCTTCTTCTGTGGTTTTCACTAAAGTAACTTCCTCTTCTGTGTTTTTTTAAGTGGAGTGTACCACTCTGCGCATGTCAGTACTTCTGGTCAGAATAAAAGCCTGCTGCATGTTAACGCTCGTCATGAACGGATTGTGCCCATGTAAACGATACAATCTAATTATGCAATCAGAACACATTTCAATCCGGTAAAAGATTTTGGCGCATGTAAACATAGCTATAGAGTCATTGTTCGTCACCCAAGTTTTGACTTTCCTTCATATCGGTCTTAAGTGTCTCAACAGGGAGAAGTAAGCAGGGGCCAGGAAGACAAGAGATATGGTTAGAAAGTCCTAGGTGGATGCGGGGTGAAGCTTTGTATACATCTCGTACATTCGTGAAAACAAAGTGCAGAAGTTGTTTCAGCATGCTGATGAAATCTCGACTGTTAGTCCTTCAGATTTATGGGATTAAAGTCACCAGTGACAACGTAAAATGCCTCAGGGTGTTTGTTCTGCAGCAAGCTAATATTATGAAGCTCCTGCAGGGCATCTATCATTAGCGTCTGGAGTAATGTAAACAACTGTTATGAACACTGCTGTAAACTTGCAGGGAAGATAATGTGGTCAACATTTCACTGTTACTGTAGTTGCTTCCAAGCCTTGGAGCAAGAGAGGTTTATCAGAATACAGTTTCTGCACAGACTTTTATTTTTATAGACGCACACTCCCCCTCCCTATGACTTCCCCGTTATTAGTTCGCTGCAGCGGTCCGCTAAAAAAAGTCTGTCATCCAGCTGGAATGCTGCGTCTGGCATGTCACTGTTAAGCCCAGTCCTCACCTCCTTCTACAGGTGTGCAGTGGAGAGTATCCTGTGCTCCAACATCAATGTGTGGCATGGAGACTGCACAGCTGCAGAAAGAAAAGCATTGCAGAGAGTGATGAAGGCTGTGCAGAAGTCTGTTGGAGTCAGTCTCCCCACCATCACAGACATTTATACCTGTAGATGCAGCAAGAGGGCCACCTGCATCATGAAGGACCCCACTCACCCAGCACGCTTTTTGCCCCACTCCCCTCAGGAAGGAGGTTAAGGAGCATTAAGTGTAGGACTACTAGACTGAGGAACAGCTTCAACCCTGAGTCTGCAAGACTCATTAATATCTAACCAGGATAATCACTGGGAAAAATATCACATCATGTTGCTGCTGATCTGTTTCATGTTGATGTATTCATGCGTGCTCATCTGCTCACACAGACTCATGTTTGTGCTGCTGTTTGCAGTAATGTTTTTTATGCTACTAGTACTTAGTGTATATTTAGTTTATGTTTTTCTTAGTTCATATCTTGGATCTTATTACGATTTCTCCTTTACATTTTATGTATGATGTAAGGATGGATGTAACTAGGATGTATCTGGGACTCTGAGTACGTAATTTCCAAAGGTGGGCACCAGACCGCCAGAGAGCGCTAATCCGCTTATAGTGGACCTAAACAATTTGTCAGCGTTACAGCGGTTTGACTAACTTTTATAATTCATAAGCGGATTTGTGCTATTTTTATTTAAAATGCAGTACCGCTAATAACTAATTATCTATCAGTAAAAACTAAAAAACTTTTTTACGGGCTCTTACGCTAGCTCTTTTAGCTGCTTGTTTACCTTTTTCCACCTTGGTGAGGGAGCAGAGAGGAGGGAGGGGGAGCAGAGGGGAGAACAGACACGGATCTACCATGTAGGCAAATGATGCCGTTGCCTGGGGCTCCCAATCAGCAGGGGCCCCGGCCCCGCCCCGGCCAGTCACCTACATCCCTAACATTGCTCAGGCTTGTTAATGTACATTTAACATAAAAATAATTATAGTTACGATGAAAACGATCATTAAAAACGCAATACAAAAACCGGTCGATTTCTGTATCCCCCTACTAAAAATGGACTATTCCATCTTGACATCTTCCAAGTCAGAGGTGAACTCGTGCTAAAACTGTGGCTAGCTGGTTGTGCTCCGTGTCTTCATAAATCATGGGAGAACCCCGCTGTATCAAGCTAAATTAACGCGGCCGGAGGATTGTATTGGGTGTTTTGTGTCAACCACTCGATGGTGAGTCATTCGTTTTATGTATTTGGGTTCCTTTTATGAAATAGAAATGCGGTGGCGACACGCCCATGTATTTGAGATTTAAAAGTGGTCTTAGTGATTAAAAGATCATTCTCTTTTTGTTAAGCATCCATGTAGATGACTTTATTATTATTATTTTTAAATGTATTTATTTAAATTAGGACAATGCATTTTAATCAACATGGCAGCACTAAGCATCAACGTAAATACCGGTATGCCGTTAGCACAATAGCTAATTTTCATCCGTTGTCCTAAGACAGGTAAGAACAAGAAACATCCCACAAAACAAAATAGCAGGGAACAATACAAACATCACCTATATAACACATAACACAACCTAAAATAACAATAAAAATATGATGCCATAAGAAAATAGGCAAAGTAATCTACACATGAGTGCACTTCTGGTTAGTTTTCAGCCAAAGTTTCAAAGAGTTTTTAAAGCCAGACTAGGTGCCACAGTTCCTGATGGAAACTGGCATTGTGTTCCATGACTGTGTGCCTCTGATGGACACCACCATTTGGCCAAATTTAGTCCTGCACTGCTGTATATCACAATCTCCTCTGGTCAGTGCTCTTGTGTTTACTGTACTTGTTCTTTTACGTGTGAAATATATTAAAGGAGGAGGAGCAAGTCCGTTTAAAACTTTAAAAATCAGGCAAGCATCCATAAAAATGTGATAGCTATCAAAATCCAAAATGTACTTATTTATGATGTTTAACATCTGCATTCTGCCGAGCGTAGATTTGAGATTGTTGCTGTATTCTGTGGTAAATCCTCTCTTATTTGCATCAGTTCTGCTATAATTAACATGCATAAAGCGTGCAGAGTCAGGCTCTGAGTCAATAAAAGAGAACTATTTTATTAAAAACTGGATTCGCACAGAGAGCGTGTGAAATCTGTGGAACGTGGCCATTTTGGCATTATTCACCGCAGTCAAAGATAATATTTTTTAAGGTGCCCATCATTTTGCTAGAATATGGTTTCAGTATGTCACAGACAGCAACACTCTGAACAACACTAGCAGCTTCTAACAGTATGTAAAATTGTTTGACTTCATGCTAAGTGTGCAATTAGCTATTGATTATATTTCCCTGGGGGTCATTACTGATACTAATCTAGCTACTTGAAAGATAGGAGACAATTTGTACAAATAAATGATGTAAGATCTGACCTCTGTAATATCACATGTGGAGTTCCCCAAGGCTCTGTACTTGGACAAAAACTATTTATTTTATATGTGAATGACTTGGTAAATGTGTCAGGACTCCTTAAATGTGTACTTTTTGCTGATGATACTACATTTTTCTGTTTAGGTGAAGATATAAGTTTTATGCACGTTTTGATGATCCAAACAGACCAGCTAGCACCAGACTCACCTCATCACCAGATGAAGAGCATCTCAGGGTGTCCGCAGCAGAAGTGAGAGGCAGTCTCAGAAAGATTAATCCTCATAAAGCAACCGGACCAGACAACATCCCAGGGAAAGTTCTGAAGGAATGTGCGGACCAGCTCTGTGAGGTGCTGGCTGACATCTTCACCACCTCACTTGCACTGGAGTCAGTTCCCACCTGCCTGAAGACCGCGACCATCATCCCAGTCCCAAAGAGCTCCACAGTGACTGGTCTGAATGACTATAGACCGGTGGCCCTCACCCCGATAGTCGCTAAATGTTTTGAGAAACTGGTCATGTCCCACATCAAGGCAACCGTCAACATCAATGAGGACCCTCATCAATACGCATACCGTGAGAACCGATCAACAGAGGACGCCATTTCTTCCGTGGTCCACACTGCTCTCACCCACCTGGATCAGAAAGACTCATACGTGCGTCTGCTCTTTGTGGACTTCACATCTGCTTTCAACACCATGATCCCCCAAACTCTGATAGACAAACTATCTACACTTGGACTAAGCCCCTCTATTTGTAACTGGGTACTAGACTTCTTAACAGACAGACCACAGTCCGTGAAGATCCACAACTTCTCCTCCTCCACCATAACCCTCAGCACTGGCTCTCCTCAGGGATGTGTGCTGAGCCCCCTTCTGTTCACTCTGCTCACATATGATTGTACAGCCACACTTCCAGGCTGTCATATTGTTAAGTTTGCAGATGATACAGCGGTGGTGGGATGCATCACAAACAATGATGAGTCCAGCTACAGACAGGAGGTGGAACACCTGGAGAGCTGGTGCAAAGAGAATAATCTTCACATGAATGTGAAGAAGACAAAGGAGATGATTGTGGACTTCAGAAGGAACAAACACACCCATGCCCCACTGAAAATAGGTGGGTCTGCAGTGGAAGTGGTCTCCAGCTACAAATACTTGGGTGTACACATGAATGATAACCTCAGCTGGAGCAACAACACCACCAGCCTGATCAAGAAAGGTCATCAGAGACTCTACTTCCTCAGACGGCTGAGACGAGCTGGTCTGAGCAGCCCAGTCCTCACCTCCTTCTACAGGTGTGCAGTGGAGAGCATCCTGTGCTCCAGCATCAACGTGTGGCATGGAGGCTGCACAGTTGAAGAGAGGAAAGCTCTACAGAGAGTGGTGAAGGCTGCACAGAAGTCTGTTGGAGTCAGTCTCCCCACAATCACAGACATTTACACCTCCAGATGCAGGAAAAGAGCCACCTGCATCATGAAAGACCTCACTCATCCAGCACACTCACTCTTTGCCCCACTCCCCTCAGGACGGAGGTTGAGGAGCATCAAGTGTAGAACCACTAGACTGAGGAACAGCTTCTACCCTGAGGCTGTTAGACTCATGAATAAATAAAAATAAAATAAAAAATAAACACTGCAAAATATCACATCATACTGATGCTGATCTGTTTTCTTGTTGCTGTGTTCATCTGTGTTCATCTGTGACCATCTGCTCATACAAACTCATGTTCGTGCTGCTGTTTATTCCCACTATATTAGGCTTAGTGTATTACTAGTTGATGTTTTTCTTAGTTAGTTCTAGATGTTATTACTGTTTTTCTCTTTCATTTGTTGTTGGATGTAACTGGGACCTCGTGTACATAATCTCGTTTTCATCACATGTACCACATGCGGTGCAAATGACAATAAAGACTCTCTGACTCTGACTCTGATATAGAACAAATGTTGGAATTGATAAAGACAGAATTTGTCAAGATACAAACTTGGTTTAAAATAAATAAATTATCATTAAATCTAGAAAAAACTAATTACATGATATTCAGTAATAAAAAGAAAACTGTTGATGTTCCACTCAAAATTGAGGGTGTTGAGATTTGTAGAGTGAGTGAGGTGAAGTTTTTGGGTGTTATCATTGATGACAAACTGACATGGAAACAACACATAAATTCTGTAAGAATAAAAATAGCTAAATCGATTGCAGTACTGTACAAAGTCAGAGACCTATTGAATGATAAAGCTCTGTATTTGTTGTATAACACAATCATGTTTTTCAACCACTGTGCCTAGGCACACTAGTGTGCCGCGAGTGATCGTCAGGTGTGCCTTGGAAATTATCAAAAAAGCCCCCCCCCCTTTCTACAACCTCTTTAAATTTAAGACCACATTGTTGTGGTACTGTTCGGGTGTATTTTTGAAGACATGTTAAGTGCAATTTGAAATAAGAAATATAAAATATGATAAAAATACATTTTTGTGTTTATTTCATTCCTATTCAAGACACTTTGATAAGAATGACTATATATTTAATATAGGCGGATAGTGTACCGGTATCTATGTTTACAATTTTGGTTGGTGGTGTGCCTCGGGATTTTTTTCAATGAAAACCCTGTGCCTTGGCTCAAAAAAGGTTGAAAAACACTGGTATAACACAATCATTGTTCCACACTTAATCTATTGTATTGATGTTTGGGGGAATGCGTGTAAAACAATCACAAAGCCTATTTTTGTATTACAGAAAAGAGCTGTAAGAATTATCACTAGAAAACATTACCGTCATCCATCAAGTACATTATTTTATCAACTGAAGTTATTGAAGTTCCATGATTTGGTAGACTATAATATTTTATCAGTTATGTATAGGGCTCAAAATAATGCATTACCTTTAAATATCCAAATGCATTTTGTTAAAAGACAAAGTTGTTATAATCTTAAGGGGACAGAGATGTTTGTAAAACCACAATTCAGAACTAGTTTGAAGGGACGTTCTACCTCAATCCAGGGAATTAGATTATGGAATGGCTTGGAGAATGTAGTTAAAAATGCCAAGTCAATGTTTACATTTAAGAAAATGATCAAAACGAATGTGTTAAAATATATGAAATAGCGTAATGTGTATTGTATTAGTTAGAAAATTAGAAAGAGTTAGTCATTTTGTACTGTTGGTTGAAGATTATTATTGTTTAATCTGATTGTTGGAAAAAGTTGGTTGAAGATTATTATTGTTTACATGGTTGATTATTGTTGTTTAATCTGATTGTTGGAAGTAAGGGGCAGATATAATAAGATTTATTCTTCTTTCTGCTACCTTTCATTTTTTTATATTTTGTACATTATCATTTATGAGATTGTCTTGTATTGTTTCTTTTGTAAAAAAAAAAGAACAAATTTAATAAACATAAACAAAAACATAAAAAAAGATAAAAGAAAAGGCCATTGAACCAGATCAGGGATGAAGAAGATGAATTTTATACATTGGTGTCACAAACAACACAGTCCATCGCTGAGAAGTTTTTTGTGCAACACCAAGTACAAGTACGTGGCCGTGAAAAAATATCTTTGCGCAGACATGTCTTGCTGACGTTGAGTCCACCTCGAGTACACACATACCTCTGCGGAATGAAGTACACCCCAGTATGTGGGAGCCTTTAGGGTTGGCTTGAGTTTCCATAGCTATCCCGTAGTTATGCTGCTATAGGCTTACACTGCTGGAGGACAAACTGATTACATTTGTTTATCTTTGCTTCTGTCTCTGTTCCCTCTACTTTTCATGTTTGCAATTATTATATGATTAACATACTATTCTTTGTATTTCTTCCCACAGCAACTGTACCTGCACCATAGAAACTACACCTGACCCATAGAAACTACACCTGGACCATGGAAACTACACCTGACCCATAGAAACTACATCTGACCAATAGAAAGTACACCTGACCCCTATAAACTACACCTGGACCATATAAACTACAACTGACCCATAGAAACTACACCTAACCCATATAAACTACACCTGGACCATAGAAAATACACCTGGACCATAGAAACTACACCTGGATCATATAAACTACACCTGACCCCTATAAACTACACCTGGACCATATAAACTACACCTGACCAATAGAAACTACACATGGGCCATAGAAACTACACCTGGACCATATAAACTACACCTGACCCATAGAAAATACACCTGGACAATAGAAACTAAACCTGGACCATAGAAACTACACCTGACCAATAGAAACTACACCTGAGCCATGGACAATATAATTAATAATAAATAATAATAATAATGAATTCAATTTATAACGCACTTTTCATTACTGAAAATCTCAAAGTGATACACACATTGAATGCTACACACATTCATAAACCGGTAGCGGCAGACTACCATGCAAGGTGCTTTTCCAGACCTACCGGGAGCATCTCAGGGTTAAGTGTCTTGCCCAAGGACACAACGACACATGGCGTGGGAAACGGGACTCGAACGGCCAACTTTCGGATCGGGAGACGACTGCCATTACCACTACGCCACGGCCGCCCCATACACCTGACCCATAGAAACTACACCTGACCCATTGAAACTACACCTGGACCATATTAACTACATCTGGACCACAGAAACTACACCTGACCCATAGAAACTACACCTGGACCATAGAAACTACACCTGGACCATAGAAACTACACCTGGACCATAGAAACTACACCTGGACCATAGAAACTACACCTGGCCCATAGAAACTACACCTGGACCATAGAAACTACACCTGGACCATAGAAACTACACCTGGACCATAGAAACTACACCTGGCCCATAGAAACTACACCTGGACCATAGAAACTACACCTGGACCATAGAAACTACACCTGGCCCATAGAAACTACACCTGGACCATAGAAACTAC
Source organism: Garcialebias charrua (assembly GCA_038048925.1). NCBI lineage: Eukaryota > Metazoa > Chordata > Actinopteri > Cyprinodontiformes > Rivulidae > Garcialebias > Garcialebias charrua. Next base: position 18,380 of record JBBPBX010061117.1, read on the forward strand.
ACCTGGACCATAGAAACTACACCTGGACCATAGAAACTACACCTGGCCCATAGAAACTACACCTGGACCATAGAAACTACACCTGGACCATAGAAACTACACCTGACCCATAGAAACTACACCTGACCCATAGAAACTACACCTGGACCATAGAAACTACACCTAGACCATAGAAACTACACCTGACCCATATAAACTACATCTGACCCATAGAAACTACACCTGACCCATAGAAACTACACCTAGACCTTAGAAACTACACATGGACCATAGAAACAACACCTGACCCATAGAAACTACACCTGGACCATAGAAACTACATCTGACCCATAGAAACTACACCTGACCCATAGAAACTACACCTGGACCATAGAAACTACACCTGGACCATAAAAACTACACCTGGACCATAGAAACTACACCTGGACCATAGAAACTACACCTGGACCATAGAAACTACGCCTGACCCATACAAACTACACCTGACCCATACAAACTACACCTGTGCATTATAAACTACACCTGGACTATAGAAACTACATCTGACCCATAGAAACTACACCTGGACCTTAGAAACTTCACCTAACCCATAGAAACTACACCTGACCCATGAAAACTACACCTGACCCATAGAAACTACACATGGACCATAGAAACTACACCTGGACCATAGAAACTACACCTGGACCATATAAATTAAATATGGACCATAGAAACTACACCTGGACCATAGAAACTACACCTGGACCATAGAAACTACACCTGACCCATAGAAACTACACCTGACCCATAGAAACTACACCTGGACCATAGAAACTACACCTGGACCATAGAAACTACACCTGGACCATAGAAACTACACCTGACCATAGAAACTACACCTGGACCCATAGAAACTACACCTGTGCCATAGAAACTACACCTGGACCATAGAAACTACACCTGACCCATAGAAACTACACCTGACCCATAGAAACTACACCTGGACCATAGAAACTTCACCTGACCCATATAAACTACACATGGACAATATAAACTACACCTGGACCATAGAAACTACACCTGGATCATAGAAACTACACCTGACCCATAAAAACTACACCTGACCCATAGAAACTACACCTGAACCATAGAAACTACACCTGGACCATATAAACTACACCTGACCCATAGAAACTACACCTGACCCATAGAAACTACACCTGACCCATAGAGATTACACCTGACCCATAGAAACTACACCTGGACCATAGAAACTACACCTGACCCATAGAAACTACACCTGACCCATAGAGATTACACCTGACCCATAGAAACTACACCTGGACCATAGAAATTACACCTGACCCATAGAAACTACACCTGGACCATAGAAACTACACCTGACCCATAGAAACTACACCTGACCCATAGAAATTACACCTGACCCATAGAAACTACACTTGGACAATAGAAACCTGACCCATAGAAACTACACCTAACCCATAGAAACTACACCTGACCCATAGAAATTACACCTGACCCATATAAACTACACCTGACCCATATAAATTACACCTGACCCATAGAAACTACACCTGGACCATAGAAACTACACATGACCCATAGAAACTACACCTGAACCATTGAAACTACACCTGGACCATAGAAACTACAACTGACCCATAGAAACAACACCTGACCCATAGAGATTACACCTGACCCATATAAACTACACCTGGACCATATAAATTACACCTGACCCATAGAAACTACACCTGGACCATAGAAACTACACCTGACCCATAGAAACTACAACTGACCAATAGAAATTACACCTGACCCATAGAAACTACACTTGGACCATAGAAACCTGACCGATAGAAACTACACCTGGATCATAGAAAATACACCTGACCCATATAAACTACAACTTGACCATAGAAACTACACCTGACCCATAGAAACTACACCTGACCCATAGAAACTACACCTGGACGATAGAAACTACACCTGACCCATAGAAACTACACCTGGATCATAGAAACTACACCTGACCCCTATAAACTACACCTGTACCATATAAACAACGCCTGACCCATAGAAACTACACCTGGACCATAGAAACTACACCTGACCCATATAAACTACACCTGAACCATATAAACTACACCTGACCCATAGAAACTACACATGGGCCATAGAAACTACACCTGGACCATATAAACTACACCTGACCCATATAAACTACACCTGACCCATAGAAAATACACCCGGACAATAGAAACTACACCTGGACCATAGAAACTACACCTGACCAATAGAAACTACACCTGACCCAGAGAAACTACACCTGAGCCATGGACAATATAATCTACACCTGACCCATAGAAACTACACCTGACCCATAGAAACTGCACCTGGACCATATTAACTACATCTGGACCACAGAAACTACACCTGACCCTTAGAAACTTCACCTGGACCATAGAAACTACCCCTGGACCATAGAAACTACACCTGACCCATAGAAACTACACCTGGACCATGGAAAATTCACCTGACCCATAGAAACTACAGCTGGACCATATAAACTACACCTGGACCATAGAAACTACACCTGGACCATAGAAACTACACCTGACCCATTGAAACTACACCTGACCCATGGAAACTACACCTGACCCATAGAAACTACACCTGACCCATAGAAACTACACATGGACCATCGAAACTTCACCTGGACCATAGAAACTACACCTGACCCATAGACACTACACCTAACCCATAGAAACTACACCTGGACCATAGAAACTTTACCTGGCCCATAGAAACTACACCTGGACCATAGAAACTGCACCTGA